>VXBX01005436.1:175161-214445 GCA_013400415.1 Scytalopus superciliaris
CCCCCCCCCCCCCCCCCCCCTTTCAGCAGTGTGGACTGACAGATCTCATGATTTCCACTATTATGGACTTACCCAGGAGTGCTCCTTCCACACTTTTTCACCAAGTGATCCTACCACTTCTCCAGTTGGCTTCATGATTTTGAGTGACTTTTCAGAACTTTTTGCTATGAGCTTTACTGATCTTTATAAGATACTTTCCAGGTAGTTTTTAGCACTTTTAATTTCCTCTTTAGCACATCACATCTTGTGCGGTTTCCTCATTGATTTGCTTGTTGCTCAATGATGTCTCAACAACATTTTTTAAATGAGTGAGTAACTAAGCTATCAAAAATAGAGAACTCTCTAAACACTGCTATGCCCAAAGGCTTCAAACTCAAGTAAGCTCTCCTGAACTAGCAGTCATTGGGCTTGGTTTCGTACATCTTCTGGTATGATCCCTGAATTACTAATCCAGCAATTAGGAACATTGCAGCCCGATTGTAGCAACTATATTCCTTTAGCTGAGGTGCGTTTGCTATAGGTAAACTGGTGTTTCACAGATCCTCATCTTTCTTTGTTAAGCACAGAACATGACAAAATATTGGCATTCCTAGTTGGGACCAGATAATACTTACATGACTCAGAAAAATCTGTTAAATAGCTGTATGGTACTGCCTCCCACCCTGTTTCATTTCTTCAAGATAAAGTATGCTTATGAAAAGAGATGCTTGCAGTGTTGCTTATTTCCGTCTCTCAAGGGTTATATAAGCTATTCTGTTAAAACCTACTTCTGAAAGCAGAGTGAGTGTTGTTCTTTAGCCAACTGTTTAGAAATATTCTTTTAGAAAAGAGGATCTTCAAGCCAGCCTTGTATTTCAGCAGAGAGTTGAGGTCTGGCTTGTGCGTGTTCCTCTGGAGACGTATTTGTGTGAGGGAGGTGGTTGGGATAAGTACTGATCCTTTTCTTCTCTTGAAGTGTTTTGTTCCTCTCTGGGAAACAGTACAAAGGTGACCAGCAGCTTTTTGAAGCAGTCTTACCCTAGTCAAGTAGCTTTATATTCTCTTTTATGTTTGTTTTCCAAGCTTCCATAACTGTTTTCTCCAGTCAGTGAGCATCATGAACTTTGCAGGCAGCCTGATTAAAATTTGCTAATCATCTTAAAAGAAAAAAAAAACCTTTTAACATAAAAGTTTTATTCATCTGAGTTGGCAATATAGGTAACTTTAGACAGTGCTGAATGTCTGTTGTGAGAGAGTAGGCTTCTCCATCTCTTTGTTTTTTAGTGGTTTGGCTTGTTTGGTGGTAAGGTTTTCTGTTTTGTTGGGTTGTATTTGTTTGTTTTTTCATCTTGGAGAATTAAGTCTAAATGCTAGGTTGGCCTCTATAGCTGAGGAAGCTATTCATGAAAATGTACATCACAATAAGAGAAGGTGGTCACAGAGGAATCTGTGCTTCTAATCAGAACTGCTAATAGTACTCCTGGATTAGGATGAAAAAATATCTGACTTCTGACATTTTAATAGCTGTCAGGGAAGAGGAAATGAAGTGTTTTGTAGCTCATGTTTTCAAGTTTTCAAGCTTTAAATTAGTAAAATACAGAAATATTTCCACATACCCAGTCAAATCACTGTACAAATTAAAAGGATAAAGTATTGCACTTAAAGTAAAACTGTATCCTATTGCAATGAAGTTTTACAGTAGGAGTGTGTGTGGCTAGCCGTCGCGAACGACGATGCTTTTTATGCCTGCGCGAATGGATTTATTACGTGGAGCTCAGCGTGCGCGGAACTGGCCCCACCCCCTTTAGCCCTGGGACACTCTAAGCCTTGGCCGGGGCAAGCCCGGACGAAGTTGGCAGAGTGAGACCTGCAGGACTCGAACCGGCGTCCTTCCGAGAAGGAGCACGGATCCAGGGGCGGCGGCTTTACCCACACGGCCACAGCCGCCGGCAGTAGGAGTGTATGCTTGTCCCAAAGTCTGTATATGACTGCAGCTGCTGCCATATAGGTCAAGATTAAAGACATTGTAAAAGAATAGTCAATAACATAATTTATTCAAAAAACACATTTTTTTTTTAAGAGAAAAGGAAGATAGAAGGTTGTGATAATTATCAAAAGTGTAACATTATTTACTGAGAGTAATGCTGACTGCAAATGGGAAATCAATTACATAATATGAATTTAGTAGGCCCTTCACTCAAAACCATGTAGTAATTTTCTATTTTCAGAGGTGTTCTTTCAGTTTACACTTTAACCTTTTATATATCGTGTATTATTTCCACTAAAACAGCTGTCAGGTGAAATGATGAGATGAGATTTTTCTAAATAAACCTGACTTAATCTATGTCTTACTCAATAAGAGAGAGTCAGTAAAAGAACACAAGGTAAAAAATAAATTGTGAAAGCATCTTCTCTTGGGACAAATTATTCCTCACTCTTGTTGCAATAGCTGGTGGAAATCAAAGCAAAGAAGTCTTTCTCTGAGGAGAAATTCAGTGTGAGCTGGCAAGTGTGAGCTCACAGCCCTTAAAGCCAGCTGTGTCCTGGGCTGCATCCAAAACAGTGTGGGCAGCAGGTTAAGGGAGTTGATTCTGCCCTTCTGCTCTGGTAAGACCCCATCTGTAGCGCTGCTACCAGCTCTGAGGTCCATAACCTAAAAAAGGATATAGATCTGTTGGAGCAGGTCCTGAGGAGGCCACAAAGATGATCATCTCTCCTCCAAGGAGAGGTTGTGTAGCCTGGAGAAGAGAAGGCTCTGAGGAGACCTTACAGCACCTTCTGGTACCTAATCGGGCTACAAGAGAGCTGCAGAGAGACTTTTTTCAAGGGCATGTAGTGACAGAGTGTAGGTTAAGGTGAGATGTTAGGAAGAAATTCTTCACTCTGAGATAGTGAGACACTGGCACAGGTTACCCAGAAAAGTTGTGGATGCCCCATCCTTGAAAGTATTCAAAGCCAAGATGTGACTTCGAGCAGTCTGGTCTAGCGGAAGGTGTCCCTGCCCATGACAGGTGATCTTTAAGGTCCCTTTCAACCCAAACTATTCTACGACTCTATGAAAACAGAGCACTAGAGCAATTTGTTCACCTCTTCAAACAACTGCCTGGATAACTTTTCCAATTACTTTTATGTTTTGTTACTGAACAGCAGCCTCTTGCCCTTTTTTTTTTTTTTTTTTAATTCCTGCAGCAGTGCTTATTTTATACAGTCATTCATCTGGAATGAAATCTTCAAACATTCAGTTTGAGTTCTTGGAAAAAAGAGAAATCTGCATGAAATTTGTGGTGAAGATGGGAAGAGAGGCTAGGAAATTGAAGTCTGCAGCTGCAACCCTGGATCTAGATAATCCAGATACACATTTTTTTAGTACAGTGGGAAATTGCTTGTTTGCATCACCCATGTGATCATGTACTGTGGTGAGAGGCATTTTTAAGAGTCTGGACAGGCTTTAAAATCATTATAGTTATTATACCTGAGACATTAGACTATGTTACAAAAATTTGATAGATTATTATAAATCTGAAACAGAATATTGTTTTAATATCTGAATGTGTAAGATCTATATGCTTAATAATAGAGAATTTATTGCTCTGCTCCTCTCTACTTATTTTTTTAAGAAGTTTGTGCAGTTTTATTCTGATGCGTCTTTTAGCTTATAAAAGGTATTTGAGTAGGTGTTCTTGTATGTTTTTCTGGTGTGATTTTACTGGTGGATGAAGAGATCTGCTGCTTCCTGTATCCATTAAAAAATGGTTGTAGAAGCTGATCCTGAATGAATCTGTGTTGTCACCCAACATATATGTAGCTGCAGCAGTTGGAGGACAAAGAACATTGAGGTTTCCTTGCACTTGAGTGATGTGGCAGTACAGATTTTATTTCTGAGGTGTCCTGGTCTTCCATCTTGACCATACACTTGACCTTTTGCTTTGAGCAGATCAGATGTGAGACAACTGTGATGGGAAAGGTTGGCCACCCCACATTCATATGGCGCAGTATCTGAGTTAATGTACCCCTGTCTCACAGCATGGCAACAGTCTCAGCTAAAGACAAGTGTCATTAATTTAATTAATGAAAAGCTGTCCTGTGGAGAGATAGTGTTTACTTCTTGAATGAACAGGCTCAGTCAAGATTTTACTTCTTGAGTGAACTATTTCTTTCCTGTAAATATTTTTTCCTGCTTCAGTGAGGAAAAGTATGGCCTGTATGTGCTTCACTTCATTCTTTTTTTCTTGCCTTCCCCTCCATCAAATTTGTAGCACACTGAATCTCTTGCTACAGAGACTGTGGCAGTTACTGCAAGAATTAGGGAGAGCTCTCCTCTTCTTTCTGAAATAGAAATGCTTTCTAGAGGTGTGGTTTGGTTCCCTTAGCAGCACTGGCAATGGGCAACAGCTAGAGGCAGGGTAATGAACAAAGTACCACTGTCTGCAGCAGAATGTTATTCCCTGGTCTCCCTTGCTCATGGGCTGTCATCTCCTTGTTTTGCTAACCATGAGAGTTTTGCTTGGTGTATGTGTCCCCCTCTCTGGCACGATCTCTTTCTAGGATCTCTTTAAGTGTAAAACAAATCAGGTGTTAAAAGGATCTGGGCACAGGGGAGCGTGTCCTCTGCCTTCCCCTTTGGATTTCTGTGGCTTACCACAGTTGCAGCTTTCAGTCATCATCAAAAAATTGCAGTTCAAAAGGTGATGGAAATATTTTGCAACTTCAATCCAGAAAGGTCAATGTTATCAGTACTGTATTTGGAGGGATTAAGACTGGATTAGCCTCTGCTAATCTAAGCAGTTTTTCTCATCGGCTTTTTCAATAATTTGCAGTCTCTCAATCATTAACATTAAAAATCAAAAGAATAATACTATTTTTTTAGAACAGCAGTTTGAAAGATTCTTGTTCTTAAAAGGAGTAAACAAGCTTAATAGCCTTACAGTGATCTGGTATCTCAATGATGTCTTCACAGTAGAGCTTTTTATTAGTTTTCTCTCTTAACATAATTATAAAATTATTGCCACTTCCTGAGCAGGAGAGGAACAGGAATAGAGCTCATACTTTATTTGTTTGTTTGTTGCAGGTATGTATGACTGAAATAAGTCTTTCAGAGAGATTTGAAAGACGAAAAGAAAAAGCAACTTGCCAGGAAAGAAAATAAAATTGAAGATTAATTTAGGCATAATGGTGAAGAAACTCCAAGATCAAAATCTCCTATCTCTTTTTAAAACCACAGTTTCTTTTGTAATGTTGCAGTGACAGATTCTGATGGGCTTCACAGGTGTTACTCCCAGAGGGTGGTCAAAGAGAAATAACTGCTTTAAAACATCTACTCAGGTGGACCTTGATCCCCAGCCGAGGCTTACTGGTAATGACTGGTGGTGCAGTAGGGATAGTAACTTGTGATCTGTGCTGAATAAAATCACATCTAATAGCATGAAATTCAATTGAATTTATGCTAAATTTTTGTGTGGTTGTTCTGTTCTGCCAAATTTTTAGTTTTTCCTAATTCCCAAGCAAGGCTTCTGTCAGCACAAATAGAGTGTTGACCCAATAGATGAGTAAAATGCATTGGCAAGTGATTCATGAGGGATTTTCCCTGGCAGTGCTGGGGAGGCTTCCGAGTTAAGGGTGTAATACGTTTGTGTCAGCTCTTTTGGCTTCTCTGGAAACTTACCCCACATTTCCTGCTGTATGTATGTAAAATACCCTCCTGAATGATCACAGGGAGGGAAACTGAGTTCAAGTGTCTTTCTAAAAGTGCCAGAAATACTTACCTGACAATGCAGGGAGTTGGACAGGTAGGCACAATTTCTGACTATCCAAAAGACTCTGAAACACAAAATAGTAGTGATTGGGATTTATTGGTGTGGGTTTTGACAGGTAACATTTGAAAGGGAGCAAGTTGAATATGGCTTCTTATTGGTCTTACCTGTCAAAATTAATTTGTATTTACACTAATTGCTATGGAGTTTTTTGGGTTTTGCTTGTTTTTTTTTTCCCCTCAAGTGCCTACTACAATTTGAAGAAAGTCTAAGAATTTGTAAACTCTGAATGCTGCAGTAAGAGTCAGACTTCACTGATTTTGCTGATTTCCTTCATGGCCAGCTGCTATTAGTAGCTACTTGTTACGGTCTTCTCAATTAAAAACTGTTAAGACTTTTTGGAAAACTAACAGTACAGCTATAATGATCTTTTTCTGTTAAGTGTTTGTTAGAATAAACATCATGCTTAATTTAACTAGGTATCTAATGGATGTAGAAATAGCTGTGCTTATCTTTTAAAAACATGTATTATGAAAAATGTGATGATGTTAAACAATACTTAAAATTATGAAATAGAAGTTCTATGCAGCTTGATACCAAACACTTTAACTTCCTATTTTTCCTTTTTTTCATTGAACTTGAGTGCCTAATAAATAATGTACAAGCAGCACTGTTATTTAAGAAAACATTTTAGATGTAGAGAGGGAAGACAATTCTGAGAATGAAAAGGTGTCATTTTAATAAATGAGTTTTGTAAACAATTGTAACTTGGGAAAGTGATTTTATAGATTAAAAAAGCCTCGTAGGTCTCAAATTAGTTAGCCGATAGCAAGAATATTCTTGCATGAAGCAGACTGTGGGATTTCTCAAAGTTAATTTTGAATTCACATGTTATGATAGTTTGGAGCACAGCTTTTGTAAGAGATAAAAGAGGACAATACTTGATTAAAAGGTTCTTTGGTGGTGAAGAGTTTGAGACAATCCCTGGCAACTGCTTGCAATAGAAAAACTCCACTTCTGTTTTCTTAATCTGAATGTATAACTTCATCCTCTGTATTGAAAAGTTTGCACTTTTTTATTGGTGGCATACAAATGGATATACATACATAGATATTCATACAGTGCATTATTCTGTTATTCTAAATCTGTTGTTAATAAGATCAATAGACCCTAAGACTTTATTTCCAAATACAATGTTCCTTTGAACAAACAGGCAGCATGGAAGATTGCACATACATGCTTTTAGGAAGATACAACAAATGGGGACTCAATGGCGAGAGGGGAAACCTAGCAAAAGACTGCAAATGTACTCACGTAGATTGTCAGAGGGACCTGCCTTTGTCAATGGACTAGAAGTATTAAGCAATTACGTTAAACATGTTTCCTTGTCTTGCTCTGACTTTTCCTGTTTCCATGCTTTGTTTTCTCATGTATCACATAAAATGAGATACCAGGGTACATAAGCACTGGGTGAGTTTCCAGCTGATACCATTGTGTTGTAGGGACACTGCTCTGCTTGCTTGTCTCTTTTTGAAGGTTTTATTATTCTGTTACTAATCTTCTAAGCAGCCTTGAAAGAGCTGCTGATGTTGTTTATAAAACCAATGAGTTTGCAATGTTTGGAGGGCTTCAGAAGAGTATCATGTGAAGAGGAAAAAGGATGCCCTGTAGGCATTCAGTGTGACTTGATGAGCAGCCTGTCACTTGGAAAGAAAAAAAAAATCAATTTAGAATGACTAACAAGTCATGGAAAACTTCAAGCATGCCTCAGGGTTTAAATTTTTGGTGTATGTTTTACCTTGCTGTGCACTCTCATTAATGTTCGTAAGTTCAGCTGCTAATTTATCAGAATCATTCTGTAATAGAAAAATCAAAGTATAATGGTCTGGTACACTCAACATTTTTAAGATCCCAACAGTTCAATCAGTTGTTTCTTTTAGAAAGTATTTAAGCTGCATTGGCATTCCCAGGTATTTTTGGTGGCTCTCAGGGGGTGCCACCCGCAAGTTATAGTGCTTTCTTTTGGTGTTGAGCTTCTGGTGGCCTCATTTTTCATGGAAGAGAGAAATTCAGGTATTGAGTGAGATGAGTGCTTGCATATTACACGACATAGCCACTGTCTATATCTTGAGATAATTCAGAACATACATGCATTCCTTTTTAATTTCAGACATGTAGACTCAATGTGCTTTGTGTTCTAAATTGTTGCTCTTCTGTGTGGGTTTTTGACTACAGAAGTCTGTGGTTTATAAAATATGCACTTGATGTGTAATTTCTAACACAGAAGAGTAAGTTTGATTTGTGATTAAGGTATTTTGAAAACAAAGGTTGTCCTAGTCCATACGTGAACAATATTTAATTCTTTGAAGGTTTCAGGGTGTAGTGAGTAATTTGTAGATCCTGCAACACTTTTTCTTCAAAAGTGTCAGTGCTCAACACTTGAAATGTCTACTCCTGAGCTATTCCTTTCTTCAGTTCTGTATAATAGAAGTGTATCAGAAATTCAATAACTTGTCTTAGATTTGTTGAAGTGTTTCACCAATTGATTGAGGAGTTCAATGTAAATAAAAATGAGGGGTTTAAAACCAAATAAATTCAGTCATAGTAAAGTACCTGTTACTATTAATTTGGTGAGGTAAAGGGTTTTTTTTATTTTTTAATTTTTGTATAATATGGAATGTTCTTAAAGCATTCCCAAAGGATAAATTTTAATGTCAAAGCAAATAGCCCTTTCAGAAAATTTGAAATTTTCTTTTACTTAAAAATTTCCAGAAACACAAACAAAACTATTAGTTCTGAACACAGGGATAATTTATATATTGACAACTTTATTTTTCAGAATTTGTGAAGACTTTTTTAGTTTGTTGTCAATTATTTTCACAGGCTGATCCAAAGGAGTTGATTCAGATGGTCACGAAGCACGTTACTCAGTATGGCTGTGCAGACTGGCCTGAAGAAATCTCCACTTTGATAAATCAGCTGCATTACTACAATGAGCGGCTACTGGATTTCACTCAAGCTCAAACTCTGCAAGGACTTGGCAAAGGAGTGGATGTGCAGAGATTTACAGCAGATGCACAGTACAAGAGAGAAACAATACTGGGATTGGCAGAGTAAGTAATATCTATTTTGTTTATTTTCTTTATTTTAGAATGAAATTACTTTAAGCTTTACATCAGGAGAGTAAACTGAAAGTAGTGCCAACCTTTAGAAGGGATAATTTACCAGTTGCTTTAGAGATTTACGCTGTAATGCTGCTACAATTGGAGATTTTTCTATTTGACTACTCTACTTAAATGTAATGTTGCTCCAGTAGATGGATCTATAACTTTTAATTGGATCAATAAGTCTTTTTTTATTAACTGCTAATATTTAATTAGGGATGAATGAAATTAGAGTACAGGTGGAGGTTTGATCTCTTTCTTTTATCTCCTGTAAACCTGCCCTTGCAATCTATTAGGATTATGCCAAAGCATCAAAATTTGTAGTGAGCTAAAAATTGTTAAACTGTATTTTATTCTTTATAATTTAATTAAGGCTGCTGTGTATCACTATATTTTTTCTCTGTATTCATTTATAAGTATTGAAGCCTTCACCACCTGTATTCTGATATTTAACATTCTTTTATATCACTTTTCATAAATCCAGAATAGAACAAAAAGGAAGTAAATAGGCTAGTACTGTCTTTTCATTTTAAAAATGCTTTTAATTAACATCTTCTTGCAGTTACTTTAAGCTGTGAACAAGTCACGAGTCTGACTTGAGCTCTTTATGTTTTGAGGACAGTCACAGTTGAATAATTGTCAGACTGTGAAAGGAAGAGTTCTCTGCAATAGGAAGCATTAAATACGATTCTTAACAAGATTTTCAGCTGATCATAAAGCTTTTGAGGAGCATATTTAGTTGTTTACAGTTTTGGACCTATGTAGCTAGTTATAGCTACAGTTCCCATGGAAATTTGTTACTAAAAGCCATTGATATATCGAATAATTGTATAATCTCAGGTTTTGAACATTAAGATGGTCCTTTGAATCTATAAAATCTATACCTGCACAGATTTTGCCACTGCATTCATAAAAAGAGCTTGTAATAATTTTTAACATTTCTGTTGAAGTTACCTGGTTTGTATATATTGTTCACTAAACACATACCTGTAGTATGTCACTGGGTGAATGCTGCATCCTGATATTAGCTACAGTAACTTCAATACAAGTATCCTTTTGTTATCACAGATACTTACTTTGAGTGCAGGAGGCTTACATTCTCTTCCAAGAGTCCTTCAGAAAATGTCTTTTGTAGAAATAAAGTAAATACAGAAAGTAACTAGAGATAAAAACACAGTACAAAAGGGTTAGTAAAAGTGGGGCTTCGTACCATGTGGATGAGAGTGGCAGTTGTGAAGATCCAATTATTTACTTGTTCATCTTACAGCTTTCTTGCTTTAATCTTCTCAGTTGACTCATAACCTGTATTTTCTAATGAAAAAGATAAGTAAATTCAATGTAATTGTGTAGCATATTTTTTTCTTATTTTTTAATTAAGTGCCTCATGTTTTTAATCTTTTATGAAGTGTTGTTTAAAGGAACAACACCTGGAGGAGATGGTATCTTATTTACAAAACCGCTTTGTACTAGAATGAGCAATTTGCTAGAACTACTTAACCAGTAGTTGTCTATTTTATCTTCCATATTTGATGTATTGTCTTTGGAGCTTATTGTGCATTATTTATCCAGTATTTAAAGACTTGGGTGCCTCACAGGCTTAATCAAGGTTAATTCTGAAGCAGTTAACAATTTCTCTTGGCAAAATAGAGCTAGAGAGTATTTATAAGGGAGTTAGGGAAAACAGAGCCAGACTGAATGGGAATTCTTGACTAGTCAGGTAAAGAAAGTTCCACGTAGCTTCAGGCTAGCTATGGTGTCTAGGATTTTGAATTTATTCCTTTACTTGAGGTCATCTCTTAGGTGGTGTCTTGGATTTGAATTTTATTTTGTGAGTTGTGTTGTTTTGTTTTGATTTGCTCTGTGATCTTCAGCCCTTCACCACTTTTTATAAATTGTTGAAGTCAGAAGTTGATTTTAATGTTTTAATACAAATTTATTCCTTGCTTTATGTCACCAATATGAAATACTTACTTTGGATTTGTAGAAAAACTGTATGATTACCAAACAATCTTTATTAACTTAGCATGTGCATTTTGGGTTCTCAGAATGACTTTGGGGCATATGAAGTAGATCCCTTTCCAGAAGACTAAACTGGAAAGTCTCGTGTGCAAGCCCTTTGAATGGAGACATTAGCTGCCCTGAAACGTTGGGTGTGCCTTTGC
Organism: Scytalopus superciliaris; assembly: GCA_013400415.1. Lineage (NCBI taxonomy): Eukaryota > Metazoa > Chordata > Aves > Passeriformes > Rhinocryptidae > Scytalopus > Scytalopus superciliaris. Next base: position 186,217 of record VXBX01005436.1, read on the forward strand.
TGTCCTGCTCTGCCTAAAATTGCCTGTTCCCCTGATGCGTTGCTCCAGCAGAACTTAACAAACAGCTGTAGCCTTCCGTCTCATTTTCAAGCTTCAAACATGAGAGGAAACTAAAGGCTCTCGGCTTAAATCTTCATTTCACTTCTCCAAGTTGTTTTCTGTGGTTTTTTTAAACATTATGTGAAGATAGGCAGCTGGAAAAGGGGATATCATTTCCCTTTATTATGATTGAATCCAGTCTCATGCTTTGTAGCTGATTGATGTGAACACAAAATGTTGGAGACTGCTTGTGAGCAAACACGTGCACGTGTATAATACAACAGAGGTTTTAGAGAAGATGGGGAAAAAAAATTGCTCTGAGCTGCCAAATGTTTATTTCTGTGAACTTGAAGGTAGTCAGCAAAATCCCAGCTGAATGCAACTGCACAGGCATACTTTTGAAATTTATGCTACCGCACAGGCAGGGTGGCTGAGAACCATCTGCAAGAACTGCTTCTGACTGTTTTTGCACTAGTCTTGGTGCAACAACGCTGACAAAATACATCCAAAGTGTGCCTGCCCTGGAGCCTTCTATGGGGATTTTTTTGGCAGTCCTCATGCTCAGAGAGCCAAGTAGTCAGGGCTGGACATCAAAAGGGGTGTTTAAAAATGTCAAAAGGTCTTTTACAAGGTAATGGCCATTTTTTTCAGCTTTTCATTGTGCAACAGCTGCTTATTTTTGTCATTATCTTGACAGTGAATAAATAACTTGTTCCTGCTCTTCATTTATGTGATATAATTTCCTTAAACCTTCATTGCCTTGTGCTGCTACATGTGACTCTTAAAACAGAAGGGCAGGATTGTGGCATGGTTTATAAAATTCTAGGGGGAATGGGTCCCACTAACGCCAAGAGCCACTCCTGATTTGTATGATTGCTTTAGGTGCACAGTAATTTAGTCATTCATACTATCCTCCTCTCTCAGTGAACCACAGAATGGCCAAGGTTGGAAGAGGCCTCTGGGGATCATCTTGCCCAACTCCCCTACTCAAGTAAAGCCACCAGAGCCAGTTGCCAGGGACCATGTCCTGGTGGCTTTTCAGTATCTCAGAGAGTGAAGACTCCATAGTCTTCCTGAGCAGCTTTTTCCAGTGTTCAGTCACCCACACGTGCAAAAGTGTTTTGTGATGTTCAGTTGGAATTTCCAGTGTTTCAAGTTTGTGCCCATTGCCTGCCTCTGGACCTGGCACTGGTCAACACTGAAAGAAGCCCAGTTCTGTCTTCCCCTTCATCCTCCCTTTGGGTATTTACATACATTGATGAGATCCCCTTGGGCTTTTTTGTCTTCAGACTAATCAGTCTCAGCTTCCTCAGCCTTTCCCCATAGGAGAGGTGCTCTGGTCCCTTCATCATCTCTGTGGCCCTTCACTGGAGTCTCTCCAGTAACTCCACTGTTCATTTTAGAGTGGCTCAGTTAATTTCAGAAGTTGTATTTACTTTTTGAGCAGAGGGTTACTAGATCATTCCTAAAGATCACCTTTTCCTTCTGTCGAGATAGTTTGTATGTGTACTGATGGTACAAGTAAAGTAATATATTGTATATATTGTGCGTTTGGCTTTATTTTGTTTGTTTTGTTTTGTTTTTGTTTGTTTGGTTGTTTTTTTTTTTTTTTTTTTTTTTTTTGTTTTTTTTTTTTTTTTTTTTTTTTTTTTTTGGTTTTTTTTTTTTTTAATTAATGCAAGTATTGCACTAATTGCAAAGTATTGCAGTGTTGATGCTTAGGTTACAGAGTACTGTACCTTTTTCTGAATATCCTGTTACCTTCCCCTTAGCTGGTGGTATACTGCTGTGCAGTTCTTGCAGAAATGTAACCCTCACTATAACTAGTAATCTCCTTGTTGACAGTATATCAAAAGATTTCTGGAAAATGCAAAAGAATATAAATTTGTATGTGTTGTCATTTGGCAACAGTTTTTGTGTATCCCTTCTTAAAAAAAGATCTGCTTTTATGAGCTGAATGACCACCTGCACAAACTGTGGCTACTAATCTGGAATTTACAATGTAGGGTTGTCATGGGATGTGTTAATGTTGAAAAATAGGGCATCTGGTATAGATCAGATGACTCTTACTGAGTATTTTTAAAAAATTTTAGGTTATTATCCTCTTATGCATACACCATTGCCTACTAAGTTAAAAACGTTTCTGTTTTTGTGGAAGTACTGAGTTTATCACAGTGAAGTGTAATGTTATGTTGGATTGAGCATCTAAATACCAGAATTAAGGTGTCAGTGGTGTTTAATACAGGTCAAGATATAGTATAGATCTGTGTTTGTAAACGATAAAAACCAACCTGGGAGGACATTTTCTGCTCTCCTTTTATTATCGTACATGGATTCTGCTGATGGTATAGAAAACTTACTGGAAGTTACTGTTTTCTTCAATATGAGGGCACTTAGGGTGCAAACTTTATGGAGCCACAATGTAAAGTATCTAAAGACGATGTTAAATACAGTAAGATAAGGTCAAGTTTATGGAGTTAACATGAGTCTTACATTAATATAATTTTGTGAACTAATTAACTAACACAATTGAATTTTGTTTCATTTTGTGTAAGGCTTTTTTCCTTAGTCGCATGTGACTTTAATTAAAGCATCTAAAACAACATGGTCATTGGTATTCCCATTAAATACATTTTAAAGAAGTTGCTTGTGAGAGGTCTATTAGAAGGTAATTACAAACACATAGTGTTTTTCTTGGAATTATCCTGAAGCAAAAAAACCAAACAAACAACCAAAACAAAATCAAACCCCCAGCAGCAGCCTTAATAGTATTGCTCCTATACCAGCCTGAAAACAAAAACCATTTGTGTCTACTTGAACCATACTAACTTTGGTGGATTAGTAAAAATTAATATGAATTTAACTTCAGGCTTTCATATTTTAACAGGTTCTCCATCTCTTGTTTTGTTAAAGGGATTGTACAATAACAGAAAAGTGGTTTTTAATATTTCTAGGACATTTACAGAGTGAACTGGACATCTTCCCACCTTCTTTTAGTCTAACATTACTAAGACTGTTTCTGTCTGCGAGCTTCGAGGAGGAGCTTTGAGGACCTTTTTATCAGTTATTCCAAAAGCACTATAGCTGTTGTAACTAAGTCAAATAAGTGCTGACTGTGACATGTTACATCCTTCATCACTTTTTAAGCGAAATGAAATGAAAACTGAGATTTTTGCTTTAGCACAGAGGCTAAGCAGAAGCTGCCATCTGGAGTGTGGAGTAGGTGCCTGTCTTTAGAAAATCTCTGTAGGTTTTTTCTTTCTTTTTTTTTCCCCCCAAATGGAGCAGTGAGTTTAAGCAAATTCAGGAAGACACACTTAATGTATTTTATTTGTTTAAAAATTAATCTGGTTTCTTGCTTTATGAAAAAAAAAATCAAAAGAAATTGCTACTTTTCTAATATAAATATTTATTTCCATGTTGTATTTCATGGGACTTTTCCTTGGGTTTTTTTAATGTCTGTTCTCTATAAGAACACTTGAAGAAAATGTCTACAAGATTGCTGTTTCTTTGGCTCAGCGATACAATGTTCCACTTTGGGAAGTTTATATGACGCACCTGGAATTTTTATTCACCGACAGTGGGTAAGTTGTCTCCTCTGCAAATGCACATACAGTTCTGTACACAGAAATAAGTGCTGACCTGTGACAGAATTGAATTATGTCAGGGGTAGAGTTTCATTTGTGTGGTCATTTGTCTTGTGTTGTGGTAGTATAGGATTTTTTGTCCTTTCCATATGATGCTTTTGTAACCAACTGTGAAAATAGGTGTTACAGGCAAGGATAGAAGTCCGTATGTGTCTCACTATTCTTCAAAGTGTTCTGGGGCTTTTGTTTCCGTGTTTAGGTTTCCACAGCTTTGAATGCTTAGTTCTCACTTATCCTGTAGTTATTATTACAGTCCCTTGGAATATGTCCTGAAACTTGATAGGTTCCGTACTTTGGGTGTTTTTTAATGGATTTTTCTATTTATTGACCTCTCTTCTACACAGTGGCAAAGGAAATAAATATATTAGAGCTTCCTCGTTCGCATCTGTTCATGTAATTTTCAGTTTTTGATAGAAGCACTTTATATTTCAGTATTTTTTTAAAAACTATTATAGCTTACAAGATTATGGCAGGCCAGACCTGGTGCTTTTAGTTTCTATTCCATAGTTGTTTCCAGGGCCATTATTTATTAATCTATTTTAAACTTTGACATCTTGTCAGCCAGGTACTTTTTGCCCACTGAGAGGTGAACAAACCCATTTGATGGAAGACTAAGCTACTTGCCTGACTAGCACATGCAGATGACAGTGATGTAGAACCCCCTTTGTAATGCAGCAGCTCTTATCTACTGTTCTGACAGACATGATCAAATTAGTTTAGTTTGTTTCGAGTGTTAAATTGTGAAAGCAGCTTCAGCTTGCAGCAGCGTTTGTACCTCTCTTAACATTAACTATTAATTAAAAAGCATTTTATAAAACATGAGAGATAAAAAACAAAGCCTGGTAGATATTGGTGCATTATCTAAGAAGATGAAATAACATTCTGAGATTTTCTTTGCTTCCTCCAGAAAATAGAGAAGTCATACCCTCTAAATTTTGATGCTGCTAAATTATTTACTCCTTTAAACAAAACACACAGTCAGGGTATAAACATGGCAACATTGAGATGAATGTGAAAGAGCCAGCTTCTTTCTCTGGGAATAGAATATTACCTAAGGTATTTTGCAACAGTTTTCTGTCATTTTCTTTATTCTTGTCCTTCTTGAGTTAGTATTCATAGAATTCTGAACACCGGAGTACAGAGTAACAATCTTTTCCCTAGTGAAATTCAAAAAAAGTCTTGAAAATTGATGTATAATAGCATAATATGCTGCTGAGCATGTTTTTGTTGTATCATAATCTTATTTTAAAGTTGATTGACAGCATATGACCATTACAGTATATTTTAGTCTTGGGATTATGGCATTAATAATACATGCCTCATTATGAATTCTGAATGGAAAAGAAGTTTATTCTAAGACTTAATCTCTTTAACAAAGTATATGGTATTTCTCTAAGCCACTTTACATGGGGAGAAGCTCGAAAGATGGACTTACATAGTTTATATTAACTATTTCTTTGGTTACTTGATAACAGAGAAGTATCACATGCTTTTCTGTGGAATAGGAGTCTGGTGAAAATGGTTTAGAGTGGTATTTTTTTAATTAAATGGAAATTTAATTGTTTCTTTTGAAAACTCTGATCACATTTGATTACCAAAATTCTGTAAAATGTATTTTATGATTTCAGAAACAGGAAACTATCACAGAATGTCTTATTCCAGAATCTTTGTGATTGATAATGAACCTTTTGTATCCACCACCAGCCCTGCTCTAAAAACACATAGCAAACATCTGTTGATCCTGTTGATACAATTTTATGCCCAGCTTTAGTTTCAACTTTGTGTATGAAAAGAAAAATATAATGAGATCACACCCTTCAAATAGATCTGGTCCAAGTGTCTGTTTTGCCTGATACGAAGAGTGAATGCTTTATTTCCATTAATACCATACTTATTAATATTGTAGAACAGTTAGCAAATAACAAGAATGTGGAGAATTAAAATAGTGCTTGCACAGTACACAACCTAAATCAGGTAGGTTGTAAATCTAAAAGTAACTCACAAGTATCCTAGTCCCCTTCAGAAATCAGAGAATATTTTTTTAAACTGAGAGGGTTGTGTTTGTGGTATTTGCTGTAAGAAAATCATCTTTAAGAATGAAACAGACATGTTTTACTTGGCTGTCAAAGAGAAACACTGACTTACATGTGTCATGTGTACTTGGGGGAAAAAATGAAGAAATGCTAATTTAATCAGTTTTAAAGGTAGAGGGAAATCAAATGGTATTAGAAGGCATGAGATTTTCAAATGAAATGTACTACCTAACATGGCATATGATTGGACTCTGGGGAGATTCGAAGTAGTAGTCATCTGCAGGTTACTTCTTCACATTTTAGGTAAAACGTTACACTGAGAAAGGTCTAAACTAAAAATGAGACTTCCTTAATGTGCACCCATTTTTCTCCCAGCTGAGGGAAAAGGGAGTGATTCTCTTTTACATAGATAGCTGGAATGTCTGCATTCATGCTGTGAAAGAGCTAATGTATTCATTTCAAAAGAGTCAGGAAAAGATTTCCTGAAGCAGCAAGACTGACTGAGGTCAACTCAAGGCTTGCTGACATTTTCATAAGTTTTCATGGATGACAGTTTGAGAAGCAACTTGGTAAAACTGTCAAATAAAGTATCCTAAGCATGAATAATAGTGTCAATAGATTAAGTGGTGGGCAAGAGCCAATTTTCATTGATAATATCTCTCAAACTATGGAACGTACTCATGAACTACAGAAAATAAAATATAATAGTATTGGAAAAGCTTCTAACTTGGCAACAGAATCTTCGAGCATCAGTCAGTCACAAATGATTTGTTTGTTTAATAAAGGCTTCCTTTACACATACCCTGAATGTATTTCTGATTTTACATATACTTACCTCTTCAGTATTCATTACCCTTAATCTGCATGTCCAAGTCATCAGATAACAGGATCAGGAAATACAGGAGTTGCTTAGCTTTTGTTTATAGAGAGTAAAAACTATCTAAATATTCATGAATGATTCCTTAAACAAAGGAAAGTATTGTTCTGTCTCCCAAGTGTGACGCTCAAGAGTTTCTCATGGCACATCCAGGCCTTTAAACAAACGTTATTTCTAAACACAGGTTATCGACACTGAAAATAGAGGAAAGAGCACAAAGTCTTGATCTGTTTGAGACTTTGAAAACCAGTCCTGAAAGCTTACATGAACACATGGTTAAATATGTTTACCCAAGTATTGAAGGCCAAGATCACCAGCGGCTGCTTTATTATTTTACACTCCTTGAAAACTGTGGCTGCTCTGAAGTGGTGAACCACATGGTTAAACCTGAAACTCACATCCGCCTCCTGAAAAAATTCAAAGCAGTTGCACCAGGTAGGAGAGTACCTGTTTTATTTTCTTCATAGCTGTATTTATTGTTCTGTTATGTAAGTGTTAACATGATTATGCCTGGCTAGTGTATACTCTACAGGTAATTGTTTTTTCTGAGAGCATGTCAGATAAATGCAAGTAATTTAGCAGTCTTATACCAGTAAATTCCTTCTTTTTGCATTTCTGGAAATCTATTTGATCACAGCAAGAAAAAAAACCAACTTAAAACCAGGTTTCTGTTGGTGATGCGAGTTAAAATGATTTGCAACATTTCATGGTGAATTTTTAAATAAAAAATACCATCCCTCTAGAGCATATTTTTTAATGCTTCAAGTTTAGCATGAATATTCTCAAAGGTCTTTAGACAGTTTACCTTTCAAAAATCTGAATTACAGACTGTTTTAGGAACTTTAAGCATTTTATGTTTGTCTTAAAGAGGGTAATTTTTTGTTGTGGTTTATCCTTGATGTTACCTTTTGCTTTTGTGGAAGTACAGTATTGTTTGTCACCCTACATTTTCAGACAATGCCTGTAAAATTGCACTGCGGCAAAGGAAGTTTTGAGTACTTGTTTCAATTTGGCTGTTATTCAGGTACTAACAGTATCTTGAATTTCAGTTGTACAACTCCAAATCCAGTTTCAGAATGAAAATATACACCTGCTGTGGGGATGAACTAATTGTTCAGTACTGGAACCTTAGTGTAGCAGACACTGATTTTGCTGCAGAGTTTGGGGAGGTGGTGCATAGGAAGTAATGCATTGCAGAAAGAAAGAAGTTTTTTTGAAGAGGAGGTATAACCTTCAGTTCTTACTGATACTGTTCAACACTCAAGTTCTACAATGCTTGTCTAAGAAAGAGCAGCAAAAATTTAGTTTTTGTCTCCAAAGCTAATTTAAGTGTTGCTTAGAAAAAAAAAAAGTCCTGGGTCCATGCATCAAACATAAATTAATCACTTTGTATGCTAAAATTTTAAACCTTTTGCACTGCACACTAAATCATAATCAAGGTGTTGCTACTTTGATATTGTTCCTTGACTGCTATCTGTGTCTAAACCATGCTGAACATGATGTAAATGTGTGTCCTATCTCTAGCTGACTTTACTTAGTTTACCTGTGGTTAGTGCTTTCATTTTTAGCCAACTGGTAAGTACCAATTGTTACATGATCAGAATATATATTTTTTAATTAATGAATACTTACTTCTTGAAGCACTTGAGGCTTTCTAGGCTTTATATTTAAATAATAGCATGATTCTATGTAGTATATATGTGTTCTTGCTTCTTTGAGAATCTGCTTTTTTTAGTTGGTATCACAGAATCACAGAACATTTTGGGTTGGAAGGAATTTTATAGATCATCCAGTTCCCACCCCCTGCCATGGGCAGGAACACCTTTCACTAGACAGATCACTCAAAGCCCCATCCAATGTGGCCCTGAACACTTCCAGGGATGGGGCACCCACAGCTTCTCTGGGCAGCCTCTTCCAGTGTCTCACCACCCTTAAAGAATTCCTTCCAAATATCAAATCTGTTGTTCTGTTTAAGGCCATTCCCCCTTGTTCTATCAATAATATGATGTTAAAATATATTCTATGGATTGAACGATTTCACATGCACCAGGGCATAAAATCCCACTCTGTCAGTGTGTATAGTTGTAAAAGGGGATGGGCTAGAGTCTTTCTAGTTCTGCAGATACTGGTGTAATATTGATTATTTTGTAATTGTAGAGTTTGACTAGATTTAATTATTAATAACCTTTCCCTCTTTCTCCTTCTGTCACTAGGTCTTAATTACAAAAAACTAACAGATGACAATGAAAATCCTCTGGAAACACTTGAGCCTGTCCTTACAAGTCAAAATATCTTATCTATTTCCAAACTGGCTCCCAAAATTCCTAAAAAAGATGGCAGCATGCTGTCATCAAGCTCTGTTTATGCTATCTGGTTACAAAAACTTTTTTGGAATGGTGATCACCATCTCATTAAAAAAATACCAGAAACCATGGATGAGTGGCTACATGCATATGATATGTGTTCAAAATACTTCGATAGACTTGACCCAGATGATATTGTCACTTTCATTGATGAAATTACCTTTTCTTCAAAAGCTGTCACAAAGGTAAGAATTTCAGTCCTCAGGTGAGGCACAGTTCAATACATTATCAAGAAGAAAGTCTCAGCAAATGTTCCATTTTTCATTTTGTATTACTTAAAGATACATTTGTAAACCTACCTTCCTATTCCTACCTTTTCTTTTTATGACTGCCATTATTAAAAAAAAAGGTTTTTTATTCAGTTAGGGGAGCTCTTTTGAGAAGAGAGTTTTTGATGGAACTCCAATGCCCCTGTATTCTAGTTCATCAGTGAATAAAATATCGTCTCTTTCATAGACTCAGAATGGTTTGGGTTGGAAGGGACCTTAAAGACCATCTAGTTCTATAGGAGGTTGCTGCATTTTTTTCCTTTTATCTATTCTAAACCTGTCCTCTTTAAAGCAATTCCTCTTTGTCCTATCACTACATGCCTCTGTAGAAAGCTCTCTTGCAGGCTCCCTTTATGTACTTGAAGTCTACTCTAAGGTCTTCCCAGAGCCTTCTCTTCTACTTACTGAACAACCCGAGCACTCTCAGCCTGTCATGACAGGAGAGGTGCTCCAGCCTTCTGAGCATCTTTATGGCCTCCTCTGGGCTCAGTCCCACTGCCCATGTCTTTGATCTAGGTGCTAAACAGTGCCAGTCCCAATACCTCCCACTGAGGAACACCACTTGGACACTGAGCCATTAATCCAACTCTTCGATGTGGCCATCCAGGCAAATTTTTATCCACCAGGTGGTCCATATGTCAAATCCATGTCTCTCCAGTTTGTGTGTCATGTGGGACAGTGTCAAATGCTTCGCACAAGTCCAAGTAGATGACATCAGTTGCTCTTCCTTCATCCACCAATTTTGTAAGGCTGTTGCAGAAGGCTGCCAGATTTGTCAGGCACAGTATGCTGTTAGTGAAGTCATGTTGGCTGTCACCAGCCATCTCCTGATTTTCCAGGTGGCTTAGCTTAGTTTCCAGGAGGAGCTGCTACATGATCTTGCAGACACCAAGGTGAGACTAACCTGCTTCCAGTTTCCTGGGTCTTCCTGTTTTGGAAATGGGGGCTATGTTTTACCTTTTCTGGTCATTGGGAATTTCACCAGACTGCCATGACTTCTCAAATAGGATGGACTGTGGCCTAGCAAATTCATATGCCAGTTCACTCAGAACGCATGGCGGCATCTCATAAGGACCCAGGACTTCAGGTTCCTTAGGTGGTCTCAAGCCCGATTTTCTCCTACAGAGGGTGGTTCTTCACTCTGCCAGTCCTTGCATTTGCCTTCTGCAACTTGGGCAGTATGGCTGGAACAGTTGCCAGTGAAGACTGATGCTGAAATGTCATTGAGTGACTCAACTTTCTCCATGTCCCAGGTAACCAAGTCTCCCATTTCTATGCAGAGAGGGCCCACATTTTCCCTAGTCTTTTTTTTATCAGTAGTATACCTACAGAAGCTTTTCTTGTAGCCCTTGACATCCTTGGCAAGATTTAGTTCTAACAGGACTTCAGCTTTCCTAACCTGATCCCTGGCTGCTGTGACAATTTCTGTGTGCCCCACAGCATGCCTGTCCTAGCTTCCACTCTTCCTTTTTGTGCTTAAGTTTGTCCAGGAGCATCTTGTGCATCCACACAGGCCTCCTAGAGTTTTTACCCAACATGCTCTTCATTGGGACACATCACTGTTGAGCTTGGAGGAGGCTATTCTTGAATATCAACTAGCTTTCTTTTGTCCCTCTTCACTTTATCCCACGGTACACTACCAGAAAGATCCCTGAAGAGGCTGCCCTCCTGAAGTCCAGGGTAGTGAACTTGCTGTGCACCTTCCTCACTGCACTAAGGATCTTGAGCTCCACTGCTTAGTGGCCACTGCAGCCCTGGCTGCCCTTGAGCTTCACATTCCCCACCAGCCTCTCCTTGCTGGTGAGAACAGGGTCCAGCGTAACACCTCTCCTGGCTGGTTCCTCTATCACTTGGAGAAGGACGTCGTCGTCAACATGTTCCAGGAACCTCCTGGATTGCCTGTGCCTTGTTGTGTTGTTCCTTCACCAGATATTGGGTGGTTGTATTTATTTATTTACTTGTGCTCATCTTGAAATTCATTGTGACACAGACTTGTGCTTAGTACTAGGCTTTTGCATTCGGAATAACATGCTCCACAGAGAAANTTGAAGTCTACTCTAAGGTCTTCCCAGAGCCTTCTCTTCTACTTACTGAACAACCCGAGCACTCTCAGCCTGTCATGACAGGAGAGGTGCTCCAGCCTTCTGAGCATCTTTATGGCCTCCTCTGGGCTCAGTCCCACTGCCCATGTCTTTGATCTAGGTGCTAAACAGTGCCAGTCCCAATACCTCCCACTGAGGAACACCACTTGGACACTGAGCCATTAATCCAACTCTTCGATGTGGCCATCCAGGCAAATTTTTATCCACCAGGTGGTCCATATGTCAAATCCATGTCTCTCCAGTTTGTGTGTCATGTGGGACAGTGTCAAATGCTTCGCACAAGTCCAAGTAGATGACATCAGTTGCTCTTCCTTCATCCACCAATTTTGTAAGGCTGTTGCAGAAGGCTGCCAGATTTGTCAGGCACAGTATGCTGTTAGTGAAGTCATGTTGGCTGTCACCAGCCATCTCCTGATTTTCCAGGTGGCTTAGCTTAGTTTCCAGGAGGAGCTGCTACATGATCTTGCAGACACCAAGGTGAGACTAACCTGCTTCCAGTTTCCTGGGTCTTCCTGTTTTGGAAATGGGGGCTATGTTTTACCTTTTCTGGTCATTGGGAATTTCACTAGACTGCCATGACTTCTCAAATAGGATGGACTGTGGCCTAGCAAATTCATATGCCAGTTCACTCAGAACGCATGGCGGCATCTCATAAGGACCCAGGACTTCAGGTTCCTTAGGTTGTCTCAAGCCCGATTTTCTCCTACAGAGGGTGGTTCTTCACTCTGCCAGTCCTTGCATTTGCCTTCTGCAACTTGGGCAGTATGGCTGGAACAGTTGCCAGTGAAGACTGATGCTGAAATGTCATTGAGTGACTCAACTTTCTCCATGTCCCAGGTAACCAAGTCTCCCATTTCTATGCAGAGAGGGCCCACATTTTCCCTAGTCTTTTTTTTATCAGTAGTATACCTACAGAAGCTTTTCTTGTAGCCCTTGACATCCTTGGCAAGATTTAGTTCTAACAGGACTTCAGCTTTCCTAACCTGATCCCTGGCTGCTGTGACAATTTCTGTGTGCCCCACAGCATGCCTGTCCTAGCTTCCACTCTTCCTTTTTGTGCTTAAGTTTGTCCAGGAGCATCTTGTGCATCCACACAGGCCTCCTAGAGTTTTTACCCAACATGCTCTTCATTGGGACACATCACTGTTGAGCTTGGAGGAGGCTATTCTTGAATATCAACTAGCTTTCTTTTGTCCCTCTTCACTTTATCCCACGGTACACTACCAGAAAGATCCCTGAAGAGGCTGCCCTCCTGAAGTCCAGGGTAGTGAACTTGCTGTGCACCTTCCTCACTGCACTAAGGATCTTGAGCTCCACTGCTTAGTGGCCACTGCAGCCCTGGCTGCCCTTGAGCTTCACATTCCCCACCAGCCTCTCCTTGCTGGTGAGAACAGGGTCCAGCGTAACACCTCTCCTGGCTGGTTCCTCTATCACTTGGAGAAGGACGTCGTCGTCAACATGTTCCAGGAACCTCCTGGATTGCCTGTGCCTTGTTGTGTTGTTCCTTCACCAGATATTGGGTGGTTGTATTTATTTATTTACTTGTGCTCATCTTGAAATTCATTGTGACACAGACTTGTGCTTAGTACTAGGCTTTTGCATTCGGAATAACATGCTCCACAGAGAAAGAATTCTTGGCCAATGTATATGGTTTCTAAGCACTGTGATAATATAAATGATAAATTCTGTCATAATCTCCATCTGGCTGAAACCTGGTTTGGAAAGAATATGCTTTCATGTCTGTAACCTATATTACTGGATCTGCAATTTCTTTTTGCCCAGTGAAACCTACTTATAAGACATTCCTAGCATAAAGTTTTCCCCATGCTTTCTGATGTACCTGTACTGTGACACACAAAAGAGAAATGAGATTTCTTAGGTATTACCTTATTAAAAGATCTAGAGTTGTCTTCACTAGCTTTATCTGAAATGAAAAGGTGATAAAAGTGTTCTCTAGGGGTTTTTTTGTGTCTTTATCTTTTCTATTCCAGATTGTGATAATTTTCCTGAGGAGTTTATTCATGATGTTTAATGAGCTGAATTTCAGTTTGTTCCCTCTTTGGATACTGTTTTAATATTCCTACCAGATTAGTATAGGTTTATTAGAACCAATCCACGTGTACCCTGTATCAGAATTTGATGAAAATGAAATTGCTAGCTGGGGAAATAAGAAGCTTTGGCAGCACAAAATTTATGCTTTGGTCTGACTGTCATGCTAGACCAACGAGTTTTATCACTAGTTCCATCAGTTGTCTCCTAAGCCTGTTTAGCAGAACTATTGTCTGATTTATGTGTTTTGATCCTTTCTATCACATGATGGTACTTTTTCATGCTTATCAGGAAAGACTTGAGAGTCATCCTGAGATGTTAATTGCCAGACTTGACCCTGGACTGAGGTAGCAAGGGGATGTTGTGTAATAAGAAGGAAACACTGTCTTAAATATGATCACCACTAGTGACTACTTGAAACTTGTTAATGTATCTTGGGCATTTCAAGATTCTTTCTCATTTATTCCAGATGAATGGTGCTGGGAGAGAGTGTCTGTTTTCAAACACATTGCTTATTTTTCTTTGTTTATTTCTGTTCAGGATTGTAATACCGTTTCACTGTTCTCTAAGATGAGTAGGAGGAAAGAAATGCTGATGACAGATTTATTGTGGTTAAGTGGCCAGGCAGAATTTTGTAGTAGGGATCTGTTAGCTTTTTGGCCATGAAGGATGCTCAAGAAGTGCTTGAAACAGGTGGTCAAATGATCTAATTCAGTTCGTCTCTCCTGCACTGGGTTTGGAAATTAAGCAGCTGTTTACCCAGCATGCAACCAGTTTTGCCTCAGGATCCCATCCAGTTTTCAAGTGGAAGTGTACAACGAGAAACTATCATTGTAGACCCTGAAAACTTACCTGAGATCTCTCTTGTCTAACTTTCATCTGAAAAATGCATCATACGTAGAAGTTGCCTTTTGGCTTGCACCTGTTACTTAAATTTTATCTGTTTTGAGGCTGCACTGGTCATGTGCTCAGTCTTTTAACCTTTGACTTGACACTTTCTTCCCAGCCCTGTTCTATGGCCAAGTACTTTACTATATCATTCCCATAACAGATGCACATTTATGTATGTCATGGTGCTGATATTTAATCAGACTGCAAAAACCATGGTCATTATCATGAAATAATTTGTGCTGTGACTGAGACAACTGAGTTTTCTCACAGGAAATTGGTAGATTTCTTTGGAGAGGAAGGTTAAAGTGAGACAGTGTAAGTAGGCTTTTTAGGAGTTCTGAGAGGTGAATTGCCTAAAACAAAGAAAAGGAAACTGCTGCCCACCCCTCACCTCCCTCCCACTCCTTCAAAACTTCAGAATGGGAAGGTGGAAAAGGAGAAAGTAGTCCAGGGAGATGATGAGATACACTCCACTGTTACTCTTGTGGAGCAGCACCTCCACTGAAAAACCCCTTTTGGTCAGAAACAACCCAGAAAAGTCTCAAGTGTTGAGAGGTAGTGGGACGTCAGCTACATAGAAGTGTAGGCTGCATGAGTTCAACTTCAGAGGCACCACTGCTGTTGTCACCACATGGGAACTTCAGAAAGAGAGTCAGAATATCCCCCTCTATTTCAGTATGTCAGTAGTAGTAAGGAGAGGCAGGTGATGGGCCAGCAAAGAAATAGGCAGCTTCTTGTACTTGTGTGTCACTTGGATATGGCAGAGACCTGGGAGCAGAATGTGTAGTTATGCAAAAAGGAATGAAAACACAGGGATTTAATGCTGGCTTCTGCAACTTCTTGTTCTTACTGAGAAATACAAGAATGTGATGGGCTTTGACAGAGGCCATCTTCTTCACCAACCACCTTCCACCAGCTCTTCATTTTAGCTTTCTCAGGAATTGGGCCAGCAGTGACTGAATGAGAAGGTGAATGAATGAGCAGTGCTTGATTGAGCAACAGGGTTGACAGACTGTCTAAACGGTGAAATGGATGAGGAGTTTGTACCTACGAAAATGCAACAGACATGTTACACTGACTTGTATTTTAAGATGTGACACGGTGTTAGGTACTTTAGCACTAAGAGCTCAGATGTTCTTTTCTTCCATGTTTCTTGCAGTCAGTAGAAGGTTCACTTCTCAAACCTTAAGTGTTTATAGATGTGACACTGGGTGGTGGGAACTGTGTGAGCAGACGTGTCACAGTGGGACTTGAATAAACCACAGACCCAGGGTAACATGGTTAATATAATTCAAGAAGGTGAAGATTGATGAAATATTTTTGTTGTGTTTATGGTAAATGAAATAGATAGTCGTTTACTTTGTCAATACATTCCTCACATATTGTTTGACCGCAGCAGCTCACTGCTGTAAACAGGGAGAGGGTTCCTGCTTGTGGCATTTCTACCTGGAAGTGCTTTCGACTCTGAATAACTACTTCAGTCTTTCTGACTAAATACTAATTTGGTCCATATCTGTAATGTTAAGAATAGGGTATTTTTGTGTATGGAACATATTTCTCCCTATATATGAGATACTCCAAATACTCATCGAAACTACCCCTTGTATTTTTGCATGCATTTTGAGTCTATCATCTTTTTTTGCAGCAGCTCTGTTTGCTTTTAAATAAAACTGATGTAATAGATTCCTAATTATAGTAATGATCACATCAGCTATTTATCATGATGATTTCCTGTTTAGTCCCCTTTGTGATCTTTGTGAAGCATTTTAGGTAATTTGGGGATTTTTTTTTTATTCCTTTGTTGTAAGCATTTTGTTCATTGTGCTGGAGAGTTCGTTATGTCTTCAAAGAACCATCTGTTTCAGAGCTCATAGGTCATTGCCCTGATGTTTTTTTTTATTAATAGTACTCTGGAGAAAAAGCCCAACAGAACAAAACCACAACTGAAAACAATCTTTTTTAATTGCTGCGCTTTTGTTGTTGAACGCACACTACAAATTGAGATTGCCACAATATGTTGATTAGGAAGAAAAGGCTACAGCTTTAGATAGCAAAAACAGAGTGAAAAGCAGTGGTATCAACCAGTTAAGTGTTCTGTAGAGAAAGAGGAGCTGAAATTTTCTTTACACAGGCTCTTCCTCGTGGCCTTCCAGAGGCTCAGTCACATACATTCAGACTATGACTGTTGACATTTTTTGTTATTCCATCTTTTATAACTTCTCTTCCAATTTCTGATGCAAATGAAGTTTTGTGTGCAACTTAATGTTTTTAGTTGAAAGGTTGACTTATTTTCTCTCAGTCAGTAATGCTTTTTTGACCATTGTTTTTTCTTTTATTTTCCCCCCTTAAGTAGGAATACAGTGTCCACATTGCGACCACACACCAAACAGGTGTGGACTGGGAGCCTGTTTCAACTGAATATTAACCTGAACAATTTTCTTGAACTTAATGCCATTTGATGACTTTAAATGCCGTTTAAAATAATTGTATAAATAGCTCAGTTAAAAAAAAAAGCTCGAAATAATATTCACTGTTGTGAAAGTTTGGGTTGGCTCTCTGCCGACAGCCAAACCTCACAAGAAAGATTCCCCCCTCCCTCTCCCTTCTACTGACTGCAAAAAGCAGCAAGAGAAAATTGAAGGAATATATATATATTTACATATATTAAATTTATATACTAGGCACAACAAGACAGGGATCCCCAAACCACCCNTTGTCTGATTGGCTTCTTAACGCTGCGTAAAACACAAGGAAGAAGACAGGGCATGACATTGCCTGAAGGTGTACAAGAAATGTGTTAATAGTGTTCTTACATAGCGTGACTGCATTCACTTTTTGAATTACTTGGCTACTTTTTATCACTGTGCTCCAGTTCAGTTGGTTTGTCTTGTCTGACCTTGTTTTCTTCATGGATATTTGACAGTAGTTCTTTTTTTTAGTATCAGTATGAGACACTTTCTTCTGCCTTTCATTTATATAGTTGTTTTAATTAAATCTGCTTCAAGACTGCATAATAGGAAACTTCATGAATAACATCTTTTCTTTAACAGGTTCCTTACATACATTAAAACTTTTTCACTGATTTCCAAATTAATTGTACAGGATCAGGTAGGGATGGAGTTAAGTTTCATCATAGCAGCCACAAGGGGGCCGTGCTTTGGATTTGCAGCTAAAAGTGTTGATACCACACCATCATTTTGGATATTGCTGAGCACTGTTTGCACAGTGTCAGGACTTTACTTTTTTTCACACCATCTCATCCCTTAGCAGGCTGCGGGTGGGCAAAAAGTGGTCATGGGACACAGCCATGACAGCTAATCTGGGCTGGCCAAAGGTGCATTCTGTGCCATATAATGTCGTGCTTAGTGGTAACAAGGAGTTGGAGAGCGTGTTTCAACATAGTTATTGCTTGGAGAATGGGTGTGCATTGCCCTGATTCTGGAAGGTGGTCAGTGATTACCTTTGCAACACTTGGTTTTGGTTTATTAATTTCTTTTCTCTCTCCTTTATGTGTTAAACTGTCTTTATCCTGCTTTTGCTTATCTTTTGCTTTTTCCCTGTAGGAACTGGGAACCAACTTTTGTTTTTCCATACCTGTTTAACCTGCTTCTGAATTAACTAATGTAATTTCTCTCCAATCTAGTATATCTGGTTGGCTTGTGTCTCCATGACATTTGGTTGGTGGAATATGTAAAGCTGGGATCAAAAGCAGAGTGGGCAGCAGGTCAAGGAAGGTGACTCTGCTCTCCTACTCTGCTCTGGTGCGACCCTACTTACAGTGCTGCATCCAGCTCTGGGGTCCCCTGCACAGGAAGGACATTGACCTCTTGGAGTGAGTCCAGAAGAGGGACACCAGGATGATTAGCGAACTGTAGCACCTCTCCTATGAGGAAATGCTGAGAGATATGGGATTGTTTAGCCTGGAAGACAGAAGGCTCTGGGGTGACTTAATTGTGGCTTTCCAGTACCTGAAGGGCCCCTAGAAGAACAATAGGGAGAAACTGAATACAAGGACATGTAGTGACAGAACAAAGGGGAATGGCTTCAAACTGGAAGAGAGTAGGTTCAAATTAGGTAATAATAAGAATTGTTTACTCAGAGAGTGGTGAGGTGCTGGAACAGGTTGCCCAGAGAAGTTGTGGGTACCCCATCACCCCTGTTCAAGGCCAGGTTGGATCGGCCTTTGAGTAACTTGGTCTAGTGGAGGTGTCCCTGCATGTGGTGGTGGGGTTGGAATGAGATGATCTTGAAGGTCCCTTCAGCTCAGGCCATTCTGTGATTTAGTGGCAGATACAGGAACTGGACCCAACAATTCCATCTGAATATCAAGGAACATTTTTCATTATGCGGGTGACTGATCACTGGTACATGTTGCACAGAGAATTGTGGAGTCTCCCACATTGTAGATATTCAATATGGCCCTTGGCAGTGGACTCTACGTGGCTCTGTTTGAGCAGGCGTTTGGGCCAGATGCCCTCTGGAGGTCTCTTCCAAACATTCTGTGTGTTAGTGTTGCTGGGATCCCAAGTTCCAGTAGTATTAAAAGGAGTGGAACTGTTTTCATAATCTCAGAGTTGCATGTTAATCACTGGCAATAAGAGTAGTAAGGTCAGCATCTCCATGTACAAGTGAATGTTACTTGTACAATACTTTATTAAGAAATACTTACATACTCTGAGGGGAATGGACTTAAAAGTTTTTACCCCAAGGAGTGAAATCTGTTGAGCTGAAATAGCATTCTTTGGTTTGAAAAGAGATTTTGGGGATTTTACATTACACATCATAGCCTGTAGATTTAAAAAATCTTTTTAAACTCTAAAAGCTTTTTAAAAATTAGACTTTGGTTCACGTGTAAACAAAGCTTGAACTAGCCCCTAAGCTACGTGTTTTTTTAATCACCCAACTGTGATACCAAATCTCATTACTGAAGCTGACTAAAAAGCTAAAATAGGTAACTACAGAGGTTACCTATTTGTGTTTTGGAATAAAATAACCAGAGAAATTATATGTTGATAGTGCTGCATTTTGGCACTATACAAATGTTAATGCAAAGTTAAAATAGTCTTGGGAAGAACCTGTATTCTTTTTTTTGGTCCTTTTTATTTTAAGTCTGAATGCTTTATTCTGTGTCAGTTTATGGAATCGTGACTTCTAAACTGGCAGTATATTGACACTGTTCTCTAGGATATAAGTTAGATGGAATCTTTAAATTGTTTGCCTTTTGCATCTCTCTTAATTGCATTTTGAACATTAGAATGTATGCTAGAAGAGAAAAAAAAAGAAATATGTAACTGTTTTCGTCTTTTATCATGGTTACAGAATGGATATACAAATCTGGCTGTGATTGTTTTAGTGTGATGTGGAGACCATCACTTTTTCTTTGCTTATACTAAAGCCTGATATCAGACTTTGTTTAAAGTCACAAACTCAGTTACTTTGTGTGGGAATGAAACTGAGTTGCATTTGAAACTGAAGGGTAAAATACCCATTGTATTGTGTTAATACTGGCAAGTTTTCTGAGCCCTTTCAATAATATCCACCCATATTGCTTTTATCATTAAAAATGTCCAGTAGACCATTACTGTGGTTCATAGTAACAGCACAAAAAACCCAGGAGTAAATCCTATATCTTTCATTTTTGGCTTTTTTTTGTGGGAGAGAGGAGAGATATAAATTGTAAAACTTTCCAGTAAATAATACTTGCCAAGCTTTTTATAGGTTTAGAAATAGCTAGTTTAATTATTAATTTAAACATCTGTTGGACTTTGGTATGAACAATGCTATAGCAGTTTAATTGCCCTCTTTTATGGTAATTTATCCTCTTTCCTATTCACTGTGTCAATACAGATTCAAGCTTCGTTTTCAGTTTCTTGTGTATTTCAACTTGAAAATAAAAATTTTTTATCAGTCTTTCTTCAGTATTCCAGTAACTAAAACACCGGATTTTAAGAGTACTTAATGCTTTGGGCTTAGAGTTTAGCAACAGGACACCCCCACCCACTAGAAAACGTTGCAAGCATCCTTAAAACTGTAGTCGAAGTTACAAATGAACAAAGTATACATGAATTTCTAAAATCATATTTCAGACTTTATTTTGGACTTATAGCTAAACCTCTGTCTTTCCTGAAACAAGAAAGCCAGACTTTTTTGTTTTAGTGTAATGTGTAGTAAGTTGCTGTTTTGTATAACTTGGGCTTTAAATAGTTTGATTTAAAAGTTGTAGACCTCCTCCTGGTATTTTTTGCTTACAATTATGGTCTTAGGGATATAATTTAAACAATGATGGAAACCTAGATAAAACTAACCGTAACTGAGTTTTCAGTTAATCTTAGAAAGCAATCCTCAGACATCTCTCAATTCAGAATTAAAAACTGAAGATTATAAGGTAGCAGTTTAGAAAAATAATAAATGTTATTAGGAAAAGCCGTTTCACATGGTTTAAAATGAGCAAGAGTCAACATCAGTAAAGGGAAGGACAGTAGCAGAAAGTAATAGAATACGGATCATTTTTAAGTAAATGACTAATGAGAAATTTTTTTCTCATTGAATACTTTTTTTATGCTGTGTTGTGGAGCAGTGGAGCCAGCTGACCTCTAGGCACTGCTGTAATACAAATAGTAGCATATGGGTGATGAAGAATAAATAATTGAGCAATCTTTTTCAGCTGCCAGTTGAAGCCAGAATAGAAGTGACTAAGAAGGCTATTAAGGCAGTCAAACATCTTTCTGAGAAATCAAGAAAAAAAACTTCTGAGAATGACATGAAAGATGCTGAAAATCCATCTGTTGCTTATGAAGAAACTCTGAATCACTTGCAACAATCTCTTGCTCATCTGGAAACACTCACTCACAGTTTCATCACTTACTTGAAAAACAGCGAACAGGTAATGATTACTGATCAAATGCTTGTTTTGCGTGTTACAATGACTAGTAATGACAGACATCAATCTTCTATCAGATTTTATTAATGTTTTCTAGTTTAGGTTTTGTTGACCTGGTGTTTGAAAATTCACTTCCATCAATCTCTTCTTTTTCTCAGTAATATGTTCATTCTTACCAGAAAGGAAGATTCCAATGCATCCTTTTACGTAAGCAGCACACTGACTGGTGTTCAAAAATTATCTGTTCACAGGATACACTACAGAGGTATGGCTACTTATATGATTTGTCAAGGTCAGAGAAAGAAAAAATCCATGAGCAAGCAGTGGCTATGTGTATAGATGGTCAGCCCCTGGACATGGTACAGCAGTTGTTGCAAGTGGCCGTTGGAGATCCAGGTCTTTCTCCCAAGGATGTTGTCCAGTGTGCTATTAAAAAAATCGTAGGTATATTAAGGTAAGCACATGTCCTCAGTTAAGCCCCCCAAAGAGTCTTTCTTTGGGGTATTTAGAGGGGTTTTTTTTGCTTAGTTGAATTGGTGTGCTGGTTTGTTGTGGGTTTTGTTTGTTTGTTTTGTTTTGTTTATTTGTAATGGGTACTTGTTTGCTTTCAGTACTTGGGTTTTGTGGAATGCTCCTGTTTACCTGTAATTTCATCTTTAGGCAATTGTATTTTTCTGAGTTTGGGAAGTTTGGGCAGTCTGAACAACGGAAGATATAAAACGAATCCTGTTAGCTGAAAGGTGCTTTTCAGTTAAAAGCATTGTCTTTACAATGTTGTTCCATTATGTGTGTGCACTTGTGAATTTTAGAAAAATTTACATCTGCACATAATTCTTCCCTCTTTAAACAGAGTAAAAAGGCATGTTTCTTGGAAATGGTGAGTAACTTGTGCAGGCATTTGGGCAGCAAGAGGCATAGCAGTGGCTGCTGCCACAACAGTACATCGTATCAGAAAAAATACAATTTCCATCTTTGGAATAACTTGCTGAGGCATTTCTGAGAGCTGTCTCTTTCTGTTGGTTGGTTTGTTTTTTTATTTGCAAGGTTTGGAAAATATGTTTATCTGTCACTAAAAAATAGACTTTACATTTTTCTTCTTTGATCTTGTAAATAATACTTAGAATTTTCACTCTTTTCCCATCTCCCTTTGTGTCATACCTGACTTCCAAATGAAAGAGCAATTGTGAGTGCATTATGCTCTTGTGGTACTTAAAATCAACAGTGATACCCTCAAAACTTGCTCTCTTCTTGGAGAGAAACAAGTTTCTAATGCAAGGAAAGGGGATTGTTTTGCTGAACTCTTCCATTGTTGTCATTGTTTTTTGCTGTTAGTGCCATCAAACCATGAGCAGTCCTACATGCTGTAGCAAAACTAAGGCTTCATTGCTAGCTTTTTTTGGCTTTGACAGACCCAAATCCAAGAAATTGTCTTTTGCATGGTGTGACACAAACTAAATAACTAATCTGTTCTTGCAACCCCAAGCAAACTGAGCACCTCTTACTTTAAAATTATGGAGAAGTAGGCTAGATCAGAAAATGTAAAATAACAAACTTCCATACAGTTTATACTTACACATCCCTGGAAAATTGTTTTGAGATCTGGTCGAGACCTCGATGGTGCAAAGTAACATGAAATACAATTGTTTCTGACCATCTTAATCTTGTTAACAGTGATTTTAAAGTTTGCACGGACTTCAATACAGTGATCTTCTTAGTTTAATGTATTCTTTATAGTCTTGCTTCTTAACACTCGAGAGAAACACTGAAAACTCTGTAGTCATGGTGCATTTCTTCAGTACTAGTCATGTCTTGCACAAGGGAAAAAAGTCCTGCCTATTGTGTGAGCTGCAACATCTGACTTCATGTCTTGCAGCCCAGAAGGAACATGGCTTTCCTTCACAAGTTTGAGGCTCAAACTCTTAATTTTTCTGGTATTTGGATGAATATGATCATCTTTGGGAATACAGAGCTGTTAAAGGTACCTGCTTATGGGCATGTTTAGAGACATGGTGAGGATGTGGACACAGGTGAGGGAAAGCTAAGCGCACCATGTGAGAAGCCTTTTAGCCTTTATTTTGTTTGCTTAGCTTGCCATTCATAATGCCCTCTTTTAAGATTCACTGAGAGATTTGACCTCTTTCATAGCCTTAGTGATCATAAAATTCCTTTGGCATGTGAGACCTTATCATGTTCTTTAAGATTCAACCTTTTTT
This sequence comes from Scytalopus superciliaris, assembly GCA_013400415.1. NCBI lineage: Eukaryota > Metazoa > Chordata > Aves > Passeriformes > Rhinocryptidae > Scytalopus > Scytalopus superciliaris. The sequence goes on from VXBX01005436.1 coordinate 209,580, forward strand.
CTGACACAAGACTCAATATACTTACTACTAGGGTGAAGTGATAGGGAATATGGGTTGGGGGCTCAAACAGCAATCCATGAGGCAAGTGTACATTGAAAATTATTTTTTAGGGTTGAATAAGTTCTGTGAAGGTGACGTTGATATTTTAACAAGGTTTAGGATATGTGAAAGTCCACAAATTTTTGTAGCCAGATAAGAGCAGCCTATCCTCTTTCCTGTCAGGGAATTGGCACCATTCTGACCCCTACCTTAGTGCCATGGGATCTATGTGTCTGTTTTGATGTTCTCTGCCAGAACAGCTTAACCGAAGAGCACACTCAGTCCCACTGCTGTTGAACTAGAAATGAGATAGGAAATTGTTAAGACAGGAAGCAGAGAATGAAGTTCATCTACATCCCTGTCCATTTCTGTGTTCCCAGGATGAAGAAAGCCTGAGATTTTTGTTTTGTCATCTTTGTTGGCGGAGTATCAGTGAGCTCTTACAAATCCATCTGTCTGTGATACTCCTCCTTCAGAGCATCACAGAAGTGTTCATTATGGCTTTTTTCTCCAGTCAGGTGAAATTAATTCATGTAGATTTTTTTTTAATTTGAGGAACCTCTCGTGGTTTTCATATTGCTGGGTGCTACCTGTGGCCTTTTCCTGACTGAAAATGTTGTACTGAATATTCCAAATGAAGTACCATTGTATCTTTAATCTGGCATTCATTAGAAATATTTTCTTACACCGTACTTTTTTAATGGGAGGAGGGGGAGATAATTTTGTATCATCTGTTATAAATGAACAGATACTTCTCATTGAACTATTCATGCAAGACTCTCCTGAAGTGTATATGTTCCAAAGAGATATATGCAACAAGTATGAATGAGTGTGCTGCAGTTAGATGGCTGCTGAACACTGTTTAGCACTTCTAAGACCAGTTTAGATAGATAAAACTTTGAGAATTTATCCTGTTGTTCTGCATGCAGAAAAATTATGTGGGCAGAAATAGGAAAAGAAGTCTAGCATAGAAAATTATCTAGGGCTCTGTTTTTTCTTCAGCATGTATGTGTATATTTCAGCAGATTGAAGTGCCACAGATGAAAAGAAGGCAGCCTGTCAAATTGTTTGCAGTCCTTTTCGGCAGAAAATTGATTTCTCCTGTCACTCAGTTTAAGAGTGTTCACAGCATCCTCAACGATGGTAGAGGCTTTGAACAGCAACATAAGTAATATTGTCTTTCTTGTCTGGGTTTGTCCATTTGAAGAAGAGTAATTTGGCTTCAGATAATAACTGTCCTGCTGATTCTGACTAGCAGTGTGATGCATCTGGATATAAAGCTCACAAAGTCCAGTTATTTCTACCACAGTGAGTCTCATTAACATGCAGAGTATGAGAAACCTATCAGAATTCTCCTTTCTACTCTGCTTCTTATCAACATGTTTCTGTGAACCGAATTATTTGTTCTTTATATGCATTGCAAGGCTGGAATGCTGCAAGTTCATTTCAAGTTCTCAGACAGAGACCATGACTGATAACTCCTATGCAGCACTTCACTGCAAAGAAGGGAGAAACTGTCTGTCCTGTAGGGAAAACTGTAGTGGCAGACATGGGAAAATTAGTTGGAAGCTTCAATTAAAATGATTTGGGGTGTGATGTGATTTAATGTAGTCAGTAAAAATACTCTGCCCTTCCCCCCCCTCCTCCCCCCTTCCCTGGGGAGAAGGGAAAGATAATTTCATATAATTCTGAACTATGGAAAGTTTGTCTGCTACAATGATAAAGAGCATGAAGTGAAAATGTAGCATAAAATAAAATAGAAAATACTTGAGATAGTATTCTCCCTATGATGAAATTCAGAAAGAGGATAATACTATAAAGTAGCATCACTCTAAATATAGGGAGCAAGTAAAAGAAAAGTTATTGTTTGACATCACTTAAGCCTGCTGGTATTATTGTTGTTGCTGTGAATAAAATGGGATGCATCTCTGTCCTATGCTCAGATGTTAGCTTTCAAGCTGTAACACAAATTAAACAATATTAACCCCATCTTGCTCAATACATGCACTTCTACAATTAAAGAAGCAGTCTTGCCTGTGTACCCAGCATGCCCAACTTTTACTCAATATATGCAACATTTCAAGGGAAAACTCTTAACTTTTACTGGAGCTTTGATACGTTACACAGTGTGGTTATTTCATAGAATAGTTTTGAAAGGAATGATGTTGGAAAATTCCTTGACAATTACCTTGCAGAGTAGCACTTGTAAGGTTATAACACTGAACTTGGATTTTCTATAGCTGTGGTGACAGGAAATGTCATCAAGGTATTGTAAACATAAATCAAACAGGCTTGTATGAATGTGAGAAGGTTATGGTAGTGTCAAACTTTTTTTTTTGAAAGTTAGGAATCAGTCCACCACTTCTGTGATTTGAAAATATGCATCTTTTCAGTTGCGTAGCTACAGCTGCCCTTCAAACACAGTAAAATATCTTTTGTTATTAGTATATTTAGTGATTATTTCAGAAGAACCTTCTAGAAAGTGTTGTCTTCATGAAAGCTTAAGTTACTTTTTGGCTGCGTTTTTTGACAGCATACAGTATGACGGGCTTAAAAACTCTGTCACCTTCTTGGAAACAGACTTCTTGTTAAATGTAACATAGTTATTTGACTAATATGAGGAATCTATATTGCACCTTCTGGAGCAGTATTGTCCTCTAGTTCTGTTAACTTCTTTTTCCCTTGCCTCTCTAGTTCTGGCACAGAACTGGCAGTGAGCAGGATGGGTTTGGTGAAATTTTGCATTCTTGTTTAATGCCCAGCATTTTGTGAAGAAGGTAAACCCAACTTTGTTAGAAAAAGTAGCTAACTTAAAAGGAAAAATAAAATCAGGTTTTTTACTATCTTATCTCACATGAGCAGGAGTCATACAATGTAATATTTTAACTTGTGTATAATACTTACATGGTATTTTAGATGGAAATGTTGGTTTGCCACTAGGACTTCTTTTCCCCCCAGTTTTGAATGATCACACCATCAGTATGTTATTTTCTTATTCTACTCATATTTAAATAAGAGAAAACACAATCAGAAAGAGGAAAATAAAGCTGCAGTATTTTCCATGAATACAGTAATTAGGCTAAAAAATTTAGATGAAGTTAATTTATTCCCCTTTCAAGTGTTCTTTATACTTTATTCTGTTTGAGGAATGTGATTAAATATGCATCACTTTTCCTGAAGCTGAACTGAAATCAAAATAAGCCTTTATCAGTGTAATTAGCCAAGTTTATACCTAGGAGTTTTGAGGTGAACACTGAATCCTGTTCTGTTGTTTAAAACATGCAAAAAATAGCATATAATTTGTGTGGAAGACTAATCCTTCATTAATTATATTTGTTTCTGTTAGTAGCTGCTTATTTTTAATCATTAATTATTAAGAAAAGAACAAGGCAACAATCTGCAGAAACTTGACAGGATTATTTGTGTCATGAGCTGTCATCTTCCTTTAGCTTGTCTAACCAGTAGATAGTAAAGGCAGTATTAAGCTCAGAAAATGCTAGCTTTCAATCTTCCAGTTTTATTTTTTACCTACTTCTATATTATAGATAACTGTAGCTTACTGCTTAGATTAACCTTTTTCTCCTTTCCTTCTGCTTAGCAGCAGAGTACCTGTCTGTGTATGACAAGCTTGAAGCTTTCTGTAAATGTACATAAATCTGTTGTTCTTGAGAACTGATTCTACAGATGTATTGTCAGAAACAGTGATTTTCTGTTTTAGAAATGTCTGTTAACTTCTGCAGAGATGTTTCTCCTGACCTGAGTTATTTTGAGGAGCTCAGAGCTTGGTTGTGACAGGAGCTAAAACCTTTCGTTTCTGATTAGAGAGATGAAGGGTTTTTGAAGAGCAAGAGCTAGGAACTTCCAGAACTGATCTCCAAAATTGAGGATATATCAAAATAGGTTTGCTCATCAGTCTCCTTTGATAGTGCAGTTGTTTCTGTACAATAAAGATAATGAAGGGTAAGTAGAGCAATAAGATTTTCATTTTTGTAAACTGCAGAATCAAAGAACAGTTTGAATTGAGCCTTTAAAGGTCATCTAATCCAACTCCCCTGCAATGACCAGGAACATCTTCAACTAGATCAGGTTGCTCCGAGCTCTGTCCCACCTGGCCTGGAATGTTTCCAGGGATGGTGCATCCACCACCTCTCTGGGCAACTTGTGCCAGTGTCTCAACACCCTCATTGTAAAAAATTTCTTCCTTATATGTAGTCCGAATTGACCCTCTCTTAGTTTAAAACCATTAACTCATGTCCTGTAGCAACAGGCCCTGCTAAAAAGCCTGTCACCATCTTTCTTATAAGCTCCCTTCAAATACGGTAGGGCTGCAAATGTCCTGTTTGTTTCTATTTCAGTAGTCATTCTCATTTTAGTATGCAAATTTTATAAGTTTGATTTTCCTTGGATATGCCATGTTAATGCCCTTTGTTGGTGTCCTTTTATTACAAATGTAATCGAAAAAAGGCACAAAAAAAAAAACAATACAGGAAAATTTAAATCTGGCCTGTAAACAGAAAACTAATGAAGTGGTTTATGAAAAAATAGTAATCAAGTGTCTTAGATCTGTCTTCATGCTGGGAACATTCCTTAAATTTTCTGAGCTTCTTTTAAAGACATTTGAAACCATCTCCTAATGCCTGTAGCCAATTGCATAAAATAATCATTTGAATACTGCTGTGCTTTTTGCCACACTTCTGCCCTAAAGGTGTAATTTGTTTTTAATTTTCCTTAACAGAGCATTCAATTCTGTTATGTCTTCTTTTCTGTGAAAATACACTTCTTGTTGTTGTTGATTTTGAGAATTAAATTTTTGTGGTTTTTTTTTTT
>VXBX01005436.1:214450-339012 GCA_013400415.1 Scytalopus superciliaris
ATTAATTTTTTTTTTTTTTTTTTTTTTTTTTTTTTTTTGTGTGTGTTTTGGCAAAAATGGATTTTATGTTTCAGACACACACCACCATGTTTCTCTGGGAGTGTAAAATCCTAAGTATTTCTGTATTATAAATTATAATTTGGTTGTTTCCAAATATTCTGAAGATGTTTAGGAAAACACCTGGTTTTAAACTTAACTTTTTAAAATTAGCTGGCATATGATAATATTGACACTAAGAACAACGTTCTGTCAGACATATATAACAGTATTTTTTGAGAAAAAGGCTGGTATTAAGAGCTTTCTACTTCTATTTCGAATTTAGGAGTTGTGTTGGGTTTGGGTGGCCAGGTTTTGGTTTGGGGGGGGGAGGGGGGCGGCTACAGAAGTGGCTCTCTCTGAGAAACTGCCAGAGGCTTCCCCATGTCCAGCAGAGCCAAAGCCAGCCGGCTCCAGGATGGCTGAGCCCAGCAGAAATGGTGGTAATGCCTCTGTGGTAACACATTTAAGAAGGGAAAAAAGTAATTGCAGCCAGAGAAGAGCAGAGTGAGAATGTGCAAGGAGCAACTGTGCAGCCACCAAGGTCTGTGCAGAAGGAGGGGCAGGAGGTGCTCCAGGTGCCGGAGCTGAGGTTCCCCTGCAGCCCATGGTGCAGACCTTGGTGAGACAGCTGTGCCCCTGCAGCCCATGGGGGTGCAGAGATCCACCTGCAGCCCATGGAGGAGCCCACACCAGAAGAGGTGGGTGCCCAAAGGAGGCTGTGACCCCCTAGGAGGCCCCAAGTTGGAGCAGGATCCTGGCAGAGACCTGCTGACCTGGGGGTGGAGGAGCCCACGCCCAGGCTTTTCTGACAGGGCTTGTAGCTCTGTGGGGTACCTGTGCTGGAGCAGCCTGTGCCTGAAGGACTGCACCCTGTGGAAAAATGATCCATGTGCCAGCAGTTTGTGAAGAATCCCCGTGGGATGGGCTCATGTTGAAGATCATGGAGGACTGTCTTTTGTGGAAAGGACCCCATGAGGGGCAGGGAAAGGAGTCCTCTGTCTGAGCGCAGCAGAAATAACCTGTGATGAACTGACTGTAACCCCTATTCCCTGTCTCTGTGCTCCCTTGTGGGGGAGGAGGTAGAGCCTGAGAAGGAGGGAGAGGTGGGGAGGAGTGTGTTTTTAAGATTTCTTTTACTTCTCATTTTTCTGCTCTGATGTAGTTATAAATTCAGTAATAATTTCAGTTAGTATCCCTAAGTTGAACCTGTTTTGCCTGTGATGGCATTCAGTGAGTGGTCTTTCCCTATCCTTACCTGAACTTGTCAATCTTCCATTTTATTTTCTCTCCCCTGTCCACTTGTGGAGGGAAGTGATGGAGCAGCTTTGGTGAGTGCCTGGCATTCAGGCAGGGTCAACCACTGCAGGAGTGGAATATAGTAATATGAGTTTTCATCATGCAACAAATCATCTTGCATCTGTTCTGAATGGAGTCACATTTTGGTTTTAAATCTCATGTTGTTTACTGAAGTGCACTTAAGCAAAAATAGAAAAGTTGAAAAATCTGAATGCAGGAAGACATTAAAGGTTATAAAAATTCAGGTTTCTATGCCTTACAGTATAATGATTTTTTAGAAAATATATTTATCTTACTGAAGTAATAAATGATGAAATTGTAAACATTCTCTATTGACAAAAACATTGTGGAATATTGCAGCTATTTTTACACATTACTATCAGCTATACACTGCATTTGGCTTTAGATAGAACAGTCAGGATAGTCGGGGCATGCATTCATTATTGGTAAGGGCACATAGAGGAAGAGATGAGCTGTAGAGAAAATACACTTTTTCTGCAGTTTTTTGAGTGATTTGTGGTAACTTGGGAACTCTTTGCCTTTGTTTGATGCAGCATTGACAAACTAAGATAGGCAAAGCTTTTGTTTTTTCGAGTTCATCCAGGCATCATTGCCACTGCAGTGGTTTCCATAAACAGATACTGCATGCTTCAGTGGAGTACCAGTGCAAAATCTCTCCCTCCCTCAACACTCAGTCTGTTTGTTTTATTAGAAATCTTAGCAGAAAATGTCACTTTCACTGAATTGTGAGTGAAAGTTGGTTTCCTACCAGAGTAGTTTTGGGGCTTTTTGGTTGGTTGGTGGTTTTGTTTTTGTTTGCTTGTTTGTTTGTTTTGTTTGGGGGGTTGTTTGTTTGTTTGTTGGTTGGGGTTTTTTGTGTTTTGTTTTGTTTGTGTTTTTTGGGGGGTGTTATCTTTTTTTGTTTGGGTGGGTCTGTTTGTTTGTTTTTTGTGGGGTTTTTTGTTTGTTTGTTTGGGTTTTTTTGGGAGGGTTGTTTGTTTGGGTTGGGTTGAGTGTTTTTGGGAGGGGAGGGAGTTGTTTTTCCCCCACCCAATATTTACAACCTTTTCACCTGCAGAAGAAAATTGTATTGTAACTGGAATGTCTGATGGGGAGTGTCATGGACATTTTTCTATTCCTGCACATGCATAGTGGATGCTGCTTTGTAGGTGGCTTGACCCCAGAGAAATCTACCGAATCAGCAGATTGTTGACTCAGGTTACAATCAAGTTGATTTCAGCCAATAGAGATACTGCAAGATGATTTGAAAGCAAAAGATGGTGACATTCATGTGTAACCTTGAGTCTCTTTAGTAGATATTGATGAGATCTTTAAGGTAGTGAGATTACATGTGTATATTTTGTAACATAATCTGTGATAGAAGCACTAAACTTTAACTATGCTTTTACTTTCAAATTTCATTTAGATATTTTAGCATTTTTCTTTCCCACTCTTTCCTTATTGCTCTGTGCATCATTTAGACATAAAAATAAAGGTACTAGTTAAGCTGTGAAAGTGGAAGATTGTTAGAATTGTTGAACAATTCGTATAACTCCTACAGGTGCATAAAATGAGATACAGTATGAAGGGCCACTTTAATGGTAACTTTGTCTTCACTTAGCAGTGGAAATGGTGACTCAACTACAACAATGAAAGATCCACTTGGAATCCTAGAAGGCATAATTTCTGCAGTGCATGCAAGTGTTGAGAAGGGGTAAGAGCTTCCTGTATGGATTCTTTGATTAAGACCTTGAAAGATACTTCTTATGAAAGCATTGAAGGCACAATACAGAATATGGATGATTTTTGTTCATGGATGTATGTAATGGGTTTACACTTAATTTTCTGAGACTATTCTGGAACAGGCTGTCATTTATCAGGTTCAAAATCTGAGCCCTGACAGAAGCCTTTACTTGATCATTTGGAAGAAAGCAGGCCACTGAACCTAAAATTTACAGAACTATGTATTATGGTGAATTGAGAAAGTGTTCTTTCAGTTGTGACTCCTGCAGATTGTACGTCTACCATGAGTATGTCACTGCTCGTTTCAGTTTAGTAGATAAATTGCAAATAGTAATGATTCACTTTCAGGTATTTGAATTTAGGTATCTAAACTGGTCAGTATTCATAGAGTATACTGCAGGAACAATTTCACAAATGCTATATGATGTTTCACCGCATTTTTTTCTCCTCTGTTAAGAATTTCAGATCACATAATGGTCTGTATGTCCCACTGATATTTTCCATTGCATTCCTAGTAAAGACAAGGAAGAAAAAAAAAATAGCTTTTATTCCAAATGCACAAGCTAAGAACTCATGTATGATGCATGCTACTCTCTGGTAGCAACACAAAAGCAGTTACAGCATTTTGTAGAGGTTTCTCCACTGACATTAAGGTAGTTAAATATTGGATACTGAGGTAGACTGAATTGATGTAAACATTTACAGTAAACAGAGTTTGCAATATTCGAAGGTATAATGGAAGAGACGGTACTATTTTAATCTGAGATGCAGTTTCTGGAGTCTTTTATTTATGTACTTCATCGGCATTTAACTGCTGAAACAATAAGGTGGAATGAAAATCATTAAGATTACAAGGGATTGTTTACATTCATTTAACTACTTATTTATTGCTATAAACCTCAGCTACTCAATTGACAAAGCAAACCTTTCCCTCAGGAAAAAACATCTAATCATCAAGTGCAAGGCTTACAAAACTCTTGAAATACTCCAGCAGGTCCTTTAATTCCCAGATTTTTAACCTACACTTTGAATGTCAACTCTTCAGCAGAGGCATGTCTAATTTAGCTGAAGTTTTGAGCTAACAACATGATTCAGACAATATAAAGCCTAAGTCAAATTGAAATCCTTGTAAATATGGAAGCCTAAGATGTCAATGTGTATTACTTCAGAGCTGGAACAGTTTCCCACCTGTCCCATCCGAATAAGGAAATAATTAGTGCATTAGTTATAAATCAGGTTCCACCTAGAACCAGTTTCTTGTTTGTGGGTTTTGTTTTTTGTTGTTTTTTTTTTTTTTTTTTTTTGTTTTTTTTTTTTTTAAAGAAAAAAATTAGCTTGAGTTTAAAGTACTACTGAAAGGTAGAATAGCATGTGCTGATTTGGTACCTGCTAATTTATGGCCTCTAAGGGGCATAACAGATTATTCTGTCTGCAACTGCTAGCTGGTTAGTTCATGGTGATCTGTGCACTGTAAATGCTTTCACACAGTTAGAATGTGTTCAATATAATATGCTTTTTGAGTCAAATTATTTAATTAAAAATTTTTATGATTAATGCAGTCAGAAAGACCCCAAAACCTAGGATTTTTAACCTCGCTTTTCTGAGATTTATGGGCATTCTGCAATCATCATCATCCTGACAATTTATAATGATCAAGCTGGCTAGAGATAGTACAGGGAAAAAAAAAAGAAATGGCTAGAGTTACAACTGGGAGAAACTAATTTGTGTATGTGGAGGGTAAAGAAGGGACATGTAAGGAAAGAAAGAGAATATAGGATGACAGTATGTATAGGCATTCATATATAAAAATGTCACAATTAAATGCAAGCATTCAAGCTGGTTTTTTATAAAGTCAGGTGGGGTGAAAGTACAGGCATCAGTCAGGACCCAGCACCATGAAAAGACTTGGATTTTTAGTTGCTGAAATCCATCACTATTGTATGGTACCAAGGTAGTATGTGGGAGAATATGTAACTGTACAGGTGGATTTGCATAAAAGTTCTTACACCGCACAGCTTTGGGCAGCTGATTTACAAGAGCTGGTTTCTCTGTAGCCTCACAGAGGTCACGTCTTTAATTTCTAGTGTTATGTATGTATTATGTATTGAATGTACATATTAAGTTTTAAAAATGCATGTTGTACTTTCATTAGGATTGTTACCAGAGACTGTTTAACACAATATTGTTTAATTACAGGGAGAAAGTAGTTTCTTCAGATGACCTTCTGGAGTGGTTGAGACCTTTCTGTGGTGATGACTCTTTAGCAGTGAAGCCTCGCATCAGGGTATTGCAGATTCTGGAGCAAGCCTTCCATCTCAGTGATGAGGATAGCAAGCTACTTGTGTACTTCAGGACACAAGCTGTTCTCAGAGCTTGCTGGCCTGAAACAAAGGTATTAATATTGATTGCTATAAATTAAAGCATAATTCTTTTTTTAAGTAGATGGTTGTGATGCATTCTTTTAGTATGAGAACTAATCCTGCTTTCCTTTTGAATCAAGAGTCTAGTACATTCTGATTCTTTGAAAAATAAAGTTCTGTAAAGTTAAGGGACTTTTCAGCTTTAGTTTGGCTTAAGGAATATGTAATCCTGAACTGCATCAAATACTAATGATTTTCTTCCATGTCAAGCATTGACTTTGAAGTTTTTATTATATTCTTTTTTTTCTGACCATTTTTTTCTGTCAATTTTACCTTCCTTCTTTATCTTCTACTTGGTGTTACATTATAGTCAGAATTAGAATGACAATTATTGGTCACTGTCTAAAGTTGGGGAAAAAAATAAGGTAAAATCATTGGTGAAAAAAGTTACTCTTAGTTCTTTATTTGTTTCCTGCTAAGAGAGACAAAGTGCTTCTCAGCTCAGGTTTTCAAGTCTAAAACATACTAACTTTCCTTTTGATTAAAGAGTGGCAAAATACCTAACTTCCATTTTTTAAGCATATGTAGAAGTTCATCTGAGACTATTAAGGATCATCTAATGAATGTTCTCGGGAATGGAAACACTTGAGTTTCTCAAGTAAAACATAAAAAATTCCATGTATACAAAAAGGCCCTTGTTCATTCATTAATATGTTAACTGCTTCATTTCATGACTCATTCTGGTGAAGTGCTTAATATCAATATATGTATTTTTAGAGGCTGTGCATTTCTAAGTGCAATGAAAATACACTACAGGCTTAACAGGATGAATTAGTCTTGTCTTTGAAGCTTGTGCTGTTTTGAAGTCATATGAGTAGCACTTGCTGCATGTAGAATTGTTCAGAAGCAGAATTACTTTTTATTCATTTTCTTAGTGCCTCCCTCATGCCAAGACCTTGTGAAACAAAAATAGAATATTTATAATAGTTCCTCAAAAAATCTATGCACAAAACCACTTTATATTCATATAAAACAAAAGCAATATCTCAGTTTTGACTCACGGTGCTAGATTCATCCAAGGGAATAATCCCAATAAAAATCTTAAAAGGAAAAGAAAATACTTACTCTTGCTTTCTTTAGAAATTACTTTTCCTGTTGCATTCACAGTAATACCAGCATTTAACTGCTCAACTACTCTTCAGTTATCTGTCTGGACTGGATTCTTCATCTTCATTTCAATCCTTTGTCGGTATATGTGGTGCCAGTGAATTGCTTTCTAATTCAAAAGCATTTCCAATTCTAAAACATTCAGCTAGAATGTATCTTAAGAAAAAAGTTACATAGCTTTCAGTCGTGTTTGTAGAAGACAAAAAAAGAACCTGTATTTGATAGAAACCTTGAGACTCATTAAACTCGTGATTTTATCTTAAATATTTCTCAAACTTTTATTTTGTCCCATAACCTGAAAAGTCAAAATGTATATCACTTTACAACAAGAAACATGCATCCATTTGGGTACAAAGCCAAATTTTAGGACTTAGTTGAATGTGTTGCATGTGCTGCTGGCTCCTGTGTAGCTCCCTGCCCACCAGAACCCCAAGGCCCCCTCAGCAGAGCTAAGTCAGCTGTCCCAGGTGCAGCACAACTGTTAAACCTTGTGCAATTCTTGCTGGCCCAGCTTCCAGCCTGTTTAAGTCTCCCCATATAATCAATTAATCTCTGTTTCCTGAAGGGGTGGGTTTTTACAATATTTCTAATTTCAAGCAGGAAAACCTGCTTTTCTTTTTGTGAGGGAAGAAGTTGTACTGACTGTAAGCAGCAGTTCATCTGCTCACAACACAGTTGCTGATGACTTCAGTGATTTGCACTTGAGCTGATGAGTAAACAAGTAGTACAAAAAGCCATGTAGTAAAAAGCTTTACTACTGCACTGGATAAGGTCAAACCTTTTGTAGATAATTGTATAAAAATATGTGTACAATACCATAATATAAAGTTCTCTTTATGTGCTATTTATTATTTAGCTAAGTGTGGAAATAATTTTCATGCATAGCAATAGTGAAACCACCCTATTTCTGCTACAAAGTGCAGAGTCCTATTGGAACATACTAAAAATTGTCCTCATTTTCATGTCAGTTCAAGCTAAATGTGATGGATGAGAACCCTTTGTTTTCTTTGAATATTTCATGCTAGGTAACTAATGTGTTATTTAGACAGGAAAGTCATGTTGGTTTGTCCATTAGGTACCCATCATTGAAATTCAGAGTTCTTCACAAATGTCCAGGAAAACAAATGAGTGGTCTTAGATGTAGACTATTTATTTTGTTTTTCCCTTTTTTAGTCAGCAGATGTCAAATGCTAGTCTACAAGCTGATGCTAGAAAAAACAAGTGATGACCTTGTTTGATGATTAAGTTTGTGTATTTTGTGAATTAATAAACAGGGAAAATAGCATAATAAAAAAAGTCAGACTGAAAACGGTACGTTTCCTAATTCTTCATGGTATGTTAGTGGAACAAGAACACCACAGAAGTCAATACTTATATTGCTGAGAACAGCAGAGAGAAATTGATATATAATCTTTGACAAAGCATTATTTATGCAGGTTTTTTGTGCAAATTAATGTTTCAGGTGCAAAGATCTTTAAAAGCACCCCCATTCTACAGAAGAGGGTGTTGAAATGCAATTTAAAACTTGGATCAGGTTGTTGGGTAATCCTGGGTGAAGCAGAATGAAGAAATAGACAGGAGGAATTACTTCTTTCAAACGTGCACAGACTGCTGTGTCAGTCTGTTTTCCTTGTCTGTAGGCATCAATTTCTCTAACATCACTAAACCTTTATTAATTTGGTCATCCTTTCTCATCCACCAAAGTAATTTAAAAAAAAAACATATAAAATAAATGGGGAGTGGAGGTGGTATGGATTGAATGCTGGTTTTATATTTTAGAGGACTGTGTTTAAATGTTGCTAATGTTCAGGGTTTTTTAATGAATTTTAAATTGCAAATATGTAAAAAAATTATTAATTATCTTACTTCCAGATTGTTTTATTGTTACTTGCTTGGTGTTTCTTACATACTTTTAGGGGATCTCTTTTTACCATTCCTTGGTACACAAAGGGACAGCAGATAGTGTAATGTATAACTGTGGATACCTATTGAGTAAAGATAATTTTAATGATATTGCAGTGTTCAATTACCAGAAAATGTGTGGAAGCCACCCTCAGTGTGTCTACTAATCCTCTTAGTCAGAATTTGCATACATCAAGGAGGGACTTAATATTTGATTATGCTCTAGGTGCTGTAAGTAGTGGTCCCACAAATCAATGTGCTGGGAAACAGGCCAGCTCTTGCAAAATTAAAAATGTACTTTATGGAAGCAGCTACCTATCAAACACTCAAACACAGCGATTTCCAGTTCTCTAATGATTAGCTAACAAAATTAAAAATTCAGGGGTCCTCATTTTTCAAAGGCTTGAGAGTCTTTAATTCACATTCCAGTAGCATCCCACGCTATGGAGGAGGAGGAGGCATGCGTTGTTTTAATCCCCTTGATGAATTTTATCTGAGCTCTTCAGGTTCTGTAATTTTCTGGTTAACTGGTGCATGAAAAATATGGGTCAAAATACTGACTTTTTATATATTAAAAAATGTTGGGGGGGGGAGGGAGAAAGACGTGATTTATAATGTTTGTATCAAAATTTATCTTTATCCATCTAAGATGGGAAATCCATTTCTTTTCATATAATATCTAAATAAATAGTCTGTAATGCCTCAGAGCAGTGTGTAACATCTGTAAGGTGCTGGGTGCTGGCTAATGGGTTATGTGTGTGTCGATGTAGTTGTTCAGTTCAGTGACCAGTTATTAGGCAGAAGTTACAGTAATGAGTTAGGTGTTTGCCCCAGGTAGCAAGCCTAGCAAAGCTTCTGTAAGCAAACCAAGGGTTAGTTTAAAATAAGAAGTTACTAATTGTGAGGCTTCCAAAAGACACACCTTGTCTTAAAAGGATTGTTTCATTATTATGCAAATGCAAAATGTAATTACTACTTGCATGCCACTTAAATGCAAATAGCTTTGTCATTTAGAGAAGGTAATCTCATTTAGCCTTTCCCCTCATATTGTTATATTATGCTTTTTTCATGATCTTGGAGTATACAATGCTGCTGAGGGCTAAACATTTTTGTAAATTGGAAGGGATGTCTAATAGGGATTTAAAATTGTAACTTTGGGCACTTTCCTTGGTTTTGTTTTGTTTTTTTTCCTAAAGCTTAGCTTTGAAAAATTGCCAGATTAATTTGTATTATGTGTGTGGGATGTGCACAATACATTTTCCTCCCTTCATATAGGCAATTCATGTATGCCATATGCAAGTTTGTCACAGCAACCTTAGTAATGTCTGCATTAACATAATGACTTTCTGAGAACTTGGGTATGACCATCAAGATTACGTTGCTCTTTTGTTCCTCTTCCCACAGTATATGGAAAACGTGTATCTGGTTACATGATGTTTCTTCATATGACTTAGTAAAGAACGGTCTCAATGGGAATGTCAATGTCCAGTGATTTTTCAGCTTTTTCCCATTGCCTCTGCTCATGTCAGAGATTTAAACATGAGAATTCTTAAATCTCACTCTACTTTCCAAATCCTAAAGTCATTTTACTGAAGCAGTTTATCGGGTAACAATGACCTGCAGCAAGCTTGATCTGGCAAAATACAAGTGAAGGAGCTGTATCTGTTTGATCCTCAGCTATCTTTTGTTTGTGAAAAATGCTTAATTAGAAGAAAGATTTATGTTCCTATCAACGGAGAGTAAATTTGTTATGATGTTGTTTATAATTCTAGAGACATTGTTTCTCTACTGGTAATGCATAAAAATTAAGCTTAAGAAATTTACTTTAAGTTTTAATTAATATTTTAAAGCACTAATTTCCATTCCTTGAAGATGCAATTTATCCGTATGAAAACATGTGAAATGTATTTTTTCTGGGAACATAAATTGTAGCTTGTATGATTAATTAAATACTTTAAGATGCAAATGAAATATTTTCCATTAACTACACGACTGTGCGGATAAGACAAAGTGGAGAGCAAAGCAGTATAGCTTGAGTGCACATAACAGTTTTGAACATGAGCCTGGATACTGCAGTGTTCTGTGACTGGTAGCAGTTGCTTTAGAGGATGATAAGAATGCTCTGGAGTGGATTCATGGGGGATAATTCACTTTCTCTAGTAGGTCTTTTGTAATGAAGGTATAAATGCAGAATGGTTGAAACAGTGCATACTCGGCTTTGATCCCAGTTTGAGAAAAATTAAGAGCTCATTAGTGGTGTATTCAGACTTTCAGTATTGTGTTTCAAAGAAATGGGTGGATAAACTGTGAATCAACCTCGTGTGTCTCTGCTAAACTCTTGGCATTGGTACACATCATATGCTGAACGCAAAACATGCTGAAACTTTGTGAAGGAGAGATGCCATCCAGAGGGACCTGGACAATCTCGAGAAGGGGTCCCATGTTCGGGGCAACCCCCAGCGTTCCTCAGTCTGGGGAATGAGCAGATTGAGAGCGCAGCCCTGCCGAGAAGGACTTGGGGATGCTGGTGGATGAGAGGCTGGACATGAGCCAGCAGTTGAGCCTGCAGCCCAGAAAGCCAAACGTGTCCTGAGCTACATCAAAAGCAGTATGGGCAGCAGGTCAAGGGAGGTGATTCTGCCCCACTACTCTGCTCTGGTGAGACCCACCTGCAGTGTTACATGCAGCTCTGGAATCCCCACCACAGAAGGACATTGTCCTGTTGGAGTGAGTCCAGAGGAGGGACACCAAGATGATTAGAGGGTTGGGACACCTCTCCTGTGTGGCAAGGCTGAGAGAATTGGGATTGTTCAGCCTGGAAGACAGAAGGCTCTGGGGTGACCTAATTGTGGCCTTCCAGAACCAGAAGGGAGCCTACATGAAAGATGGAGAGAGACTATTTACAGTGTCATGAAGAAACAAGGGGAAATGGCTTCAAAATAAGAGTAGGTTTACATTAGATATTAGGAAAGAATTCTTTACTCACATGGTCATCAGGCAGTGAAACAGGTTGCCCAGAGAAGTTGTGGGTGCCCCAGCCCTGAAGCGTTCAAGGCCAGGTTGGATGGGGCTTTGAGTAGCCTGGTCTAGTGGAGGTGCTCCTGCCATGGTAGGGATGTTGGAACAAGATGATCTTGAAGGTCCCTTCCAACCCAATTAATTCTGTGATTCTGTGTTGAGTTTTTTTAACCTCTTTATGTGATTTGGTATGTTATGTTGTTCTGTTTTATGGGATATTAAAATCCAGGAAATCAAAGTCCCTATGTAATACACGTTTTCACTCATTCGATTGTTTCCTCAGTCTAAGTAACCAATTCCAGTCATGTTACCTCATCCACAGTGTTTTCTCCATGTAACTATCTTCCCCTCTATCTCAGAGCCTACTGTGATACGTAGTGTGCTTCCTCAAAAAGGTAATTGGAGAAGTGAATGTTCTGTCCTTGTGGAAATTCAGTCCATGCTTATGCATCCCAACACCGTGATTGCTCTCTTGACTTCATCTGTACATGAACCAGAGGTCTCTGGATTTCATTCAGGGAAGATCAGGTTACTGTTTTGACTTGATTAGACTAATTTAGCATATTTTAAAATGCAATAGCTTTACCATTGTTACAGTTTCTTTTGCCATTCTGTGGTCATTTACTTACCCTACTTTTTTTAAGTACTACTTTCTATATAAACAAGCTTTGGCAGTCATTTGTCTGCATCTTACCTGTTCAGGCCCCCCAAAGCATAATTTATATAAGCAAAGAAGCAGCCATAAATCTATGAGGAATTCTACTTTTTACATTTACTGTTTGATAAATACTGTTTTGTTTTTATTTTTGTTTTTGGTTTTTTTCCTGTTAGCAGAGCAAGTTCTTCAGTGGTTTCTAATCAGGGATGTTGTTCCAAGTCCTTTGAAAATATAAGTAAATTGTAAAACATTTTCTTTAGGCATCATTGCATTAATACATTAAATGAATATTTTGTATTAATAGCTGTGACAGTTGATGCTGTGCCTGTTTTTTTTACTTTTCTTATTCCATCAACTCTCATGCTAGCTGACAATTTTTATTTAGAGGTCTGTGAACTATCAGCTGAGAAGCCCCTCTCAGGTATTCTTAAAATAGTTCTTACTTAATAGCAATTTCTGATAGTTCATGTTGACTGAAAGAGTGAGAGGGGTTTTTCAACATTGTTGCTAGTATTACACAGGGACTCAGCTGTGATGATTGTGAGTGCTAGGATATTCACCAAATCAAAAAGAAAACCACCAATTGCTGCACTTATGCAATGCCTTTTGGTGTGACAGATGCATGATGCTGCCTACGTTATTCTGATTATTTTTATGGCTGCAACAGAGCCACTCATTTATTTCAGTCTTTACAGCATAAATAATTTTGTGATAGCCATCCTCCTAGTACTTCAAGTGCTCCTGGATTAGGTCATAAATATGGATAAACAGTGCAGAAATTTTGCATAAAAATCAGAATTTCTTTCTTTTTTTTTTAACTGAAAATAGTAGTGCTGAAATACTATTTAAAATTGAAATCAACATGAACAGCCTCTTGTCCCTGTAAGACAGTGCCTGACTTTATTGTGAGTTTTTCTTTTTAAAAATGTATCTTTGACTATGTTAGTTTTGCCTGTCTGCAGGAAGACATTTTGGAAATATTAATTTTGACAAGTTTTCATTTACATGTAAACAGCTTTAAAAATAATTTTCCCTCTATTAGCAGAATTGCAGACTTCTGTTATCAAGACAGCAGTTACACATAGAGCTGAGTACTGGGAACTTGTGGATGCGCTGCTGCTTGATGGTAGTGATGATCAGAATGAAGAGCCATATGCTATGGAGGGAAATGACTGATGCTAATTTAACAGCTGAAAGTTAAAAGTAATATTTAAGGATTAAAGTCTTGTCATTTCTAGGCTGCATCTTCAATGCTCTTTTCTGTTCTAAATGTTAGAGTATCTGTATAATACATAAATTATGAAATATGAAACAGTGATTAGTAGCTGGTGCATACAAGAAAAATACCTGTTTTTAAATCCCTCATGTTGCACAGATGTTAGTTTTAACCATATGTGGATCCAAATTTTTACCTATTAACTCACATCTAGTTAATATATGTGTTAAATTGCATGTGTGTTAATCCTGTCCCTTTCAGTTCCAGCTGGCTAGGTATATAAGTGTTTCAAATGCATAATTTTTACTTAATTTGCTCTTATCTCTCTGTCAATATCTATGTACAGTCCTCAGAGGTTTTCTCTGGGCTGAAATATATTTGCAGATTAGGACACAGTCCTGCAGAATACAAATGAATGGATTTTATTTTCTGTACGAGTTACTCATTTTTATGCATTAGGCAACGCATTTGTGTTTATTGAATCTTATATGCAGTTCTTACTGAGCTGCATATGAAGCAGATAAGGAATTAAAGAATATATAAATCAGTTCAGAAGAAAGAACTTATTGGGTATTTCTACAAGAAATAAGGTTGAGCCTTAGTTTAATTCATCACCAGTAGACTTCAGGTTGATTGTTTTTAAACTTGAATCCCTTAACTTACTCATCCTGTTCACTGGCTTTAGTTTCAGCAGGATTTAACCTGTGGGATTATGTTCATACCTTTAGTATCTGCATGCAGCAGGGCTTGGCTATGTGGTCAGCACTCATATTCATAATAGTTTTTAATGTGTGAAGTCCAGCTTTGGGAAAGAAACCCTCCTTTGGGGGGGTGTAAGACACAGATAGTGAATGCTGAGCTTGTTCATGCAAAACCTTTGACTCAAATTTTAATTTATTATTGATTGTTTGAAGATTGTAGTTTGATAAATGGAGGAGAGATGTGAGGCCTTTGTGTCACTGTCTCAGATTATATCCCCCCTAGTAATGGAAATCAGCACTAGAATCATAGAATATCCTGAGTTTGAAGGGAACCACAAGGATCATAGTGTCTAATCTGTGGCCCTGTCCAGGACACCTCGAGTCACACCATGTGCCTGAGAGCATTGTCAAATGCTTGTTGAACTCTGCCAGGCTTGTTCTGTGCCCATTTCCCTGGGGAACTTGTTCAGTGCCCAGCTACCTCTGGGTGAAAAACCTTTTGCTGATACCCAACCTAAACTTCCTCTGACACAGTACTTTGGTTGCGGTGGGTTTTTTTATATTTGAAATGGCACTGGTCCAGGCTTCAAAATGCATCATGTTTTTACTGTAGTTTTTTTTCATTAAACAAGAACTAAATCCTTTTATTATTATATGTACTTACCAGGTTTACAATTCAGTTGTATGTATGTGCACTTCAAATTGCACTCTTCTTATCCGACAGTAGTGTAAGTAAGCTATTACTTTTATAATCTAAACCACAAGTTTCTATGGGTTTTTTCAAAAGTAAAAGTTGTTACCAGCTTTACAAAAAAGGCTTTCTGAAAATAGGGAGTAAGTGGAGTAGTGAGTCTGAATGCTCAGTGAGGAAGCAGACTTATGTCAGTGCCTCGTCATAGTCTTTGGGCAGTATTCTTTTTAATAGGAAATATTTTGAATTTAATTCTAAAAGGGAATATTTAAAGTAAGTAAGTATAGTAAGTAAGTATAAATGTGTTCTTTGAACGATATATCTTAATTGCCTTTAACTCTGTACACGGCAATACAGTGTTATAACACAGAGTGAAAGGTATAATATCACACTATAATTTAAACTTCAAAACCTTAATAAATACTAAGACAAGTACGTTAAGGTGATACAAGGTCTGTGGGAAGTCTGTAAAATATATCTTTGAGAATCAACTTTCACTTGATCTCATTGACTCCTATTCAGCTACCTTATGAGAGCACACGTTTTACATACAGAAAATTATAAGCTCGCTTGTGTCCCTGTTCCCACAGGGAAGCTGCATGTAACAAAATATTACGGGTCCAGTGTATTTTCATAATGTAAATTTTAATGTGTGTGTGTGTTGGTTGAGATCAAGGTCCAGCCCAGTATTGTGTGTCCAACAGTGACCAAAAAACAGATATAGAAGAAAGAGTAGGAAAAGGAAAAATTTATATGAAACTTACTCCAATATTACCCTTATCTGTGGGTAGTCCCAGTGGGTTAATTAGGAATAAGAACTGGAAATAACTATAGACAAGCTGTAAATTCGGATGTTATTGTGGCAAGATCAAGCAGGTGCAATCTTGATAAGTAAGGAAGATTTACCTTTTGGTTGACAGGTGGCAATAATTTACCAGAAAGATATTTAACTTCTTTACACCTTAAACTTGTTTTCTGAAGTCAAATAGCTAAGTCTGTAAGGAAGTAGCCTAGCTGAAATAGAAGTTGCTGTTTTAGTACAAAATCATTGGATAAAATTGTGCACAGAGATATGTAGATTATCAGAACAGATTGCAATAATGGCTTCCTCCAGCGTTAAAACCTCTTGAACTTTGAAGAGTGAGACTATAAATATAGTGAGGAAAAAAGCGGTGAGGAGAAAGGGTAGGAGTTCCCCATTTCTCTGTCTCTAGATCTGTGACTTTGAGTGTATGTCTCACAAAACAGATTTGTTCACTGATTTTTAACCTCATCTGTCTGACTGTGTGTGAGGTCTCTTACTAACCTGCCTTTAACCAGATACCTCAGACTATCCGTGACCAACCTTGCAGCTCTGCTCTCATGGTTGCTGTTGACTTCCTCCCTTGTTTCATGCCCCAACACTGGCAAATGGGTGGCTGAATAACATGGTGGTTTGTTCTTCTCCCAGCCTGACCCTGTTGTGTCTTTGAGGATTTTCCCCTCAATCACATTTTACAACTTTTCTTTTAAAAGAAACCCTGGTTTGGAAGTAATGGGAAGCTGGTGGTGTGTTGGTGAGTACAGAAATCGTGGTTTTGCTTTCAAAAAGGGTTTGTTCTTGCTCTGGCATGTAAAGGTCTTGAATAAGATGTTTCAATATGTGGTTGTGGTTTTGCATTGTTTCACAAGTATATGATGTGTCTAACATCAAGGCTAATAGGATGTCTAGTATCTTGAAGCAGTTTGAAGAAAATTAAATACATAATAGCCTTTAAGAGCTCCTAATCTTTTATTTGCAGAGTCAGTAGCCATGCAGGAGCAGTTATACAGTGTTGCAGGTTTGGGTTTTTTTAGTGGTGATTTTTGACATTTGTGTTCATATAGTGAATAATTAACTTTAAAATATCTTCAACTTAATTTGTAATTTTCTATGTCCTTTGTAACAAGTTTTAACTTTGCAGCCTTGTAGTAGAGGTAGATTTCAGCAACTTATATTTGTGTAGACTTTCAGCAGCTGCACAGATACCCGCAGAGCAGGGAATGATGGAGTACAGGCTGACCTGCAAAGTGGGGGAGATGACTTTCTTCAGTGACCAACCCCAACTGTCCTATTGTGTAGGAAATGCAGTATTTTTTTTGCTGATTTACCTAATTAGATTGTAAACTCCTTCAGGCAAGACTGCTGTATTTTGGTGCCATGAACAGCACACTGAGATAGCAATTACAGAAATTCTATCAAATTGCTACCAATCCTTTCCGTCATTGTTTATAAACTGTGTTAAACTCTGCCTAATGAGTGGAGGCAAATTTTAGCATCAGTGTTCCCTATCTCGAATCTGAATGAAATCTTTCATGTCACATCTGCCTATTATTTTGAAATGCAGCATAGATGAATTTTCTACCATTAGAGCTTGGGCGAGGGGTGGGAAGATAAATAAAAACTGCATTTTACAAGGGAGTCCTGACAAATTGTAAGTGTGTTGTAGCAATAAGGGACTACTCAAATGCCTGCTTAGTCGTTCTGTTTTCAATGCCATATTAATTCAAATTTATGCTGCAGTGACAAACATGAATATATTTTGAAATATTTGCATTTACCATCTGGTGGATGGTAATAAAATTAATTTTATAATCATGTAAATCAGTAAGTTTTTCGTTGCCTTACTTTGAAACCACAAATTTCTGTACAGGGAGCTGGGTTTTAAGCATTGATGTAGCTTTTCTTGATAAACAAGCAATTATAATGAAGGAAAATATTTTTCTGATTTCTACAGCTTGATTCTTAATTTATAAACATCCTTATCATTTATTTCCCTTGTAATGAGCAAAATCTGTGAATGAAAACTTGACTCTGTCACACTAACAGAGAGTAAAAATGGAATTTTCAGAATAGGTATCATTGGGCAGAGGTAGGTTGAGGTCTGTCTGCTTTAGTTTTCCTGCTCACCATTCTCATATGCAAGTAGGCAGCATTTTGTATTTTATCTTGAAGGAGATGATTGGATTGGCTGGATCTTTTATTGGCATTTCCATTTTTCAAACATTTTTCAAAAATCACTCTCATTAGCCAAGTTAGTCAGCACCGGATTCTCAAATTATATAACTTCAGCAATAAAGCATTTATAATTCTATCAGATGTATCTGCCCTTTAGGATCAGGAGAACATTTTACAGTGGATATCTATAACTTAATAACACAATTTAGGTATGGCAACATTCTGCTATTGCTGTAAATACTGCTTTTAAACTAACTTCAGTCTCAGGAGTGAGGTGATATACCAAACTAAACTATTGATCTTGTGTATTGCTGTGCCGAATTTTTCTTTATCAGTCATGTATTATGTCAACAGTTTTATTTAACCATATCGTTCTTCAAGCGAAGATCATTGCTGGACACCGGGTCAGTAATTACAGGGTCAGAATCACCTTGGGGGATGGTGGTGTGCATATGGAGGGGGAAGGGGTGGGAGGTGGAGTGGCCAGTGGGTCAGAGGCCCTGCCTGGGTGGTTGGGCCAAAGGGAGCAGAGCAGATAAAACCAGAGGCACATGTGCCACGTGTCACGGCCCTGCCATCTGGCTGGTCTTCCACAAAGTTTCAGAGGTAGCTGTATGATCTGTCTGCTTCTTTCTCCTTCCCGCTTAGTGCTCCCTCAGCTGCTCTTTCTTTGCTCATTCCTTGATGCTTTGGGTGGCTTGGAGCTGGAGGGGCTGGATTTTGACTGAAGTGTTGTGGGTTGATTGGGGATCATGACTTAAATGTTGTGGATTAACATGTGCAGGGTTGATACTCCAGAAGAACATTTTGTCTAGCTTGCGTAGTGCCCTTTCTGAACCGTTGCCAAGTTCCTGTGTTTTCTCCCCTAAATTAATAAAGAAACACCTTGGAAACAAGTCTGTGACTTATTCTCTTGGTGCTATCTCGAGGTATTAAAGAACCATATATATATATATATGTAAAACTCCTGGCTGAGCCCATGAGCTTGCAGCTCCTGGGGCCTGGAGTGTTACAGTTTTTATAAAACAGTGGGTTTCTAGAAGGTACAGAACAAACTTGTGAGGCAACTTTTCATATTTAGTCTCCTTTATGAATACCATATATGATGAGTATAAAGCAATAACAAACCTGTGCAACAAGATGATGAGTCAAAACTTCATGCTTTGGAAGTCAGTAAAGTATTTTGAGTGGTTTCAACATTTCTGGCACCTAATACGATCTAATCCGTGATGAAAGAGCCTTATAATAATAAGACTTAATATAAGTCTTGGCAAGATTTGATCATAAAGCAGAGCAGTTGGTTTTATTTGATCAGGGATTGTAAATGCACTAAGTCTTTATTTCAACATGTAAAGAGTATGCATTCCAAGTTTGCTTAGGATGGCTGAAGTCAGATGATACAGGCTATGTTTGTGCTCAGATGTTTGTGCTACTGTTGCAGACATTACAAGTATCTAAAGCAACTGCCAGATCCCTATTTTTATTTATACTTTAGCAGTATAAGCACCCATGGCGTACGTATCATTTATTTTTTGTATAAACCCAAGTGTTGTAAAAAGCCTCTGAGAATCTTATCTGAGGGAACTGCTACTAGCAGAATTATATCAGAACTGAGATATTTTGGCCGGTTGTTTGATAAATAACTGGACTTCAGCAATAAATTTTTCTTCAAGTGTTTTAATTTTCTTAAGATTTGTGAGTTATAGCAGTTCAGGACTGTCCCTGTAAGATTGTGACAGGTGACTGAACACGTGTGGTGACAAGTCTCTGCTGTTGGTAAGCAGACCATAACTACTTGAGGGATAGTAGTTGTTTTTATGGCTAAAATCATGTAATTCAATGAAGTGTATCGTCTGACCATGCTCCAAGACACACAAAATACGTTATCTCAGATAACAAGAAAATGTGACTCAAGGCATGCTGTATTGTTATGGGCTGTAGCTGCAATCCACACTTCCCTTTGGAAATGTGGTTTGTTTTCTGTCTTGGTCAGTATTTGAGAATGGTAGCCTGATTTTTGGTTTTGTTAAGCAGAGGTAATATGGGATGAGTCAGAACTCCTTTATGGGCCATCCTAACAGCTGCTACCTAGTTACAAGAGAAAGTGGGAAAATAATGTAAAAGCAAAGTTCTCAGGAGAAGAACATAATAATTAAGGAGTTTGCAGAGTTTGCACTGTTTCAGACAACTAGTGGTATCTAATGTAGTTGTAAGCGTACTTGGTGCTGTTTGTGTAGCCTGTATTTTGCTTTGTGAATTTCCTGTATTGTTTTTTAAATGAACATTAGCATATGCAGATGTTTGCGTATTCTTGATTCTGAACATATGTAGTCCCTCGATAATGAAATTGCGTATTTTAACAGTTTAACATAAGGCTCGGCTTTACTTAATTTGTATTTTGTTTTGTAATCTATCATGAGTATAATTTCTACAATTAATTCCCCTAATTGACTTTCCCGTTGTGGTAAATATTTGTGCAGCCTTTTAATGAGAAACATGAAGCCAGCTGTGTTCTACTGCCAAAGAGACTGCCTGAAACTGTGGAAAATCAAGTCAGAATTGAGCAAATCTGTTGTTAAAACTGAAAGTCCTTGCTTTCATTTTCCTTGCTTTTGTTTGGTTGGGGTTTTTTTCTCTCTTGTTTTTCATATTCTTTTGGGTTCATCTGAAGTTCAAGCCTGGCTATGGGCCTCGTTATTCTGTTTAGTGACAGATTGTTCTTTACAGGCGCTTGTGTTATCAAGGCTCTGAGCAGTTCATGACAGGTTATCTTTGCATGGTTAACCTTTGTTTTAGATGGATGTTTTTGGGGTTGTTTTTAAACAAAAAAAGGAAGGGAAAGTTGAGTTATATTATCCCATTACCCTGTGTTACAACATTCAGAGTCATCTGAATAGATCATCCAAAATTGCTGCAAAGAGAGTGTTCAATTAAAAGTGGATTTTCTTTTTTTGTGGTTATTACAACAGAAAGCAGGCTTGACTAATCTTAGCAACTCAGCTTTCACCTTTGTTAAGATGAAATTCCTACCATTTTACACAGCATGCTCTCTTTCTGCTGTGAGAGGTGGCTGCATCACCATCTCTCCCTCAGTCTCAGAAAGCGAAGACAATACAGAGATAAACTTACGTATTTTGTGTGTGTGTTATATATACATACTTGCACACACATATGTATGTATAATAAATACAAATGAAAACCTCATTCCAATGCACTGCTTCAAGGTACTGCTTTCTTCTAGCAAGGAACTATCGCTTTCTAATTTCAGTGTTTCACAGTAAATGAAAGTGACATGCATTTAAACATAAAAGTGAATTTTCACTAATATTCTTAAAAACTACAAGTCATTAACTCTGTAGAAAGTTCACTTTATTTTTATTACTGTTGTTTGGAAACATAGGTGACTTGGAAAAAAGGCCTTGTAGGAAGAAATACTGCAGAAATGCACTCTGTGTTTGAGAATAGAAAGTTAATTCTTCTGATTTACTTCAATTGAATTAATATGTGTTATGTCAGGAGCAATCATGTTGCAAAGATCCAGCTGTCTAAAACACAAAATTACAGTGTTAGATTAATTAACCTCATAAAAAAAAAAAGTAAATCCGAGTCTCTAAAGATTCATTATTAGGCAGAATTATTGGAATTCAGTTCATGTTGAGTAGAATGTCTGATCTACTCTCTGCTACTAATGGGGGACCTTTTGTGACAGCTTTTCTCATCTGCTAATATTGTCTGTGCCATTTCTTGCCATTTTTATGGTTATCATTAGAGATATATTAACATTTAGTCTGAATTTTGAAGTTACATGCTGTTTGTGCAAATATACGGAAATGTACTCAGTGGACCATCCAGAATGCTACTTGGTTTTAATATTTAAAGAGCTAGTTGTCTGAAAAAGCAGTCTGGGGACAGATAAGCAGTGTTTAGAGCTTCTGTTGTTCAGCTAGTAATTATTTTGCTAAGATGCTAAATATTTTTGAACCTCAGAGGTTAGCATGTCTTATGTCTCTTATCTTTCTTGGTTTTCTCCTTTTTCAGTCTTGTGATTTAAATACTGAATATTATATTTTACATTAACAGGTATACATGGAATTTAGGGATTTTACAAATGGATAACTGATGTCTGCTATATGACATTTGCAGTACAGAAAAGTATTTCAAGTGAATGTGTCTTCGAAATGTTTCTTCCCTTTCTAAAATGGTTCAGTATATGGTGCTTTCAGATATAGTCTGGAGACAGAAGCAGTATTTCACCACTAAGTATTTTAAAGTCACAGATTATCTAGGCAACTCGATAAATGCATCAGTAATGTTTGTTTTCTAACCTCTTTTGAAAATTTGCCCTTGATGTATTAGAGCCACTTTGAAAAGGTTGGAATGCAATCTTTAATCTTTCAGAGCAGCTGTATAACTAAGGAAGGCTTTGTCCATGTTTGATGTCTTAGAATTTCTTGGGCTGAAACAGAAAAGTTAACATTTAATGCTGTTTATCTTCAGCAGAATTATAAGATGAAACTGAAGTGTTTGATATTCTGGAAATTTTTGAACTTTGGAAGAAAATTCAGTGTTAGAATGTGTTAATAATGCAGAGAAAGCTACCTTTTTATTGTATCAAATTATTTTTGAAGTCCAAGAACTTTCGTGTGTCAGGTAGACAGTGAGTTGCTGTTCCATTCGTGAAAGCCCTCCTACGGTGGTAGCCAAACTTTTAAATAGAAGCAACTTCTCATTTAGTAACAAGTTGATTCTTATTTACAGCAACCTTCCTTCAGCAGTCAGACCTTTTACCTGGAACTTTTTTTGCCATGCAAAGTGCAGGCAGTAATTATCTGTAAAAGAACCTGTCATCAACTGAAGTGAATTCAAGTCCTGACAGAAGCTGCAGGTCATCAAGAGAGATGGACACTTTTCCTGAGATAGAGTTGTCTGGGAGCTGACTGATGGGGTGTGGGGTTTTGTTTTTCTTAGGTTCAAATGCCTGTGAAAAGAAATACTGCATTACTTGTTAGCAAATGTTCTTTGCTGGGTAAATTAATTTAAAGTCATCTTTCAAGAATCTTTCCTATGTGAGAAATATGAGGTGATGTAAATTCATGTAACACTATTGAATTTTCATAGGTGAGTGAGAGTAATATGTATTAGGGAAGCACTGGACACACTCATTCTTTAAAAATGTGTGTGTGTGTGTGTATCTGTACATTGAGGAAAAAGAAATACTAGGCTTTTTAGGTTGGTTGAAGGACATAGAGATAAGATCCTTTGATCAATGATTGCACTTCTGTGGGGTTACATGCTTTTAGGAATGCCCACCTAAGTAATTCTCCATCATCTGTACTCTTCTGTTTTATTTGCATGTAATTGAAAATGAGAAGTACAACGTGGGTTACTGGGAAAATTATGTTCACTGTGTTCCTGCATTGTTTTATGACAGTGATGTCCTTCACAGATAGTTTGTTGATTGCTTTTAAGTCATTGATTTCTGGAAAGAAATAAATCCAGTGGTTTTTCTTGGCTTTTTTTTTTCCCCCTTCAGGTGGAGATGACAGATATTGAAAATGAAGAAAGAAGGTATGATCTCTTCCTAGGACTTCTGGAGTCTAGTCAGAGTCTGTCTGAGTTTCAGCACTTGGTTTTACTACTTCAAGCTTGGCCACCAACGGACAGGAGCAAGGGGTGAGCATTTCTTAAACAGTCATGTAGTTTTCAGTCAAATAATTCAAACGTGGATGAGAGTACCACCTTTTGAAAGGGCCATACTGGGAAGAATAGATGGTTTATTTAAAGCAGAGTCGAATCTTGAATCAATGAGTGTCTTGTAAAACCTGTATGTACATATGTAGTCTGTATCATGGAGGAAGGAGAAAACCATTTTATTGCCTGAACTGTTGCACAGGTGAGTGTTCTGTCTACTTAAATTTCAGGTTATGTATTTTGCTCTTGTTTTTAGCAGTATGAACAAAATCCATAAAAAAAGAACAGAAAGTTTCTGACTTTTTTCCATTCAAAGTGATACTTTGCAGAAA
Organism: Scytalopus superciliaris; assembly: GCA_013400415.1. NCBI lineage: Eukaryota > Metazoa > Chordata > Aves > Passeriformes > Rhinocryptidae > Scytalopus > Scytalopus superciliaris. Next base: position 238,242 of record VXBX01005436.1, read on the forward strand.
AACCTTTGAAAGTTCATGTTCAGATGGCTGTGGCAGACAATCTGCAGGGGGTCTGTGAGGATAATGGTACCAAGCAAATGGCTCTTCTCTTTTCTGCATCCACTACCTATTATTTCTGTCTCTGAGTGAAGTATCCAAAAGTAAGGAGTATATACTAGAAAGACATATCCTAGCTCAACAATTTAATATGAAAATAATTATTTAGGACTTCAGAATTGTACTCATGAGACTAGGTATTAACTGAAAGTGTTAATTTGGCATCCTGACTACATTATTTTTTGCTGGTTTTTTTCTGTGACTTTCTGGAGATATTTTAAGGTAAAAAAAATTGGCTATTCTATAACTGATAAACACTTCTAAGATATAAGTATTTATATAAACTAATGAGGTAAAGATCACATATTTCTCAAAGAGAACTAATATTACTAAATTTTTGCATAGCAGGAACAATGTGCTATGTCTAAGAGTAGTCAGGTTAGAGTCCTTAAATGGTGTTTATTTAGGATTAATATGGGGTATTGATTACAATGTGTTTGAGCTTGGGGATTACATTCCTCATAGTGTAAGTGCATTGATTTGTCAGAAAAGTTAAGGCTTATCTTTTTATGAAAAGTAACTCTTTAGTGCACGTTTAGAGAACTGGTGGACTACAAGGTCATCTATAGGGGTTACTTACCTTCAAGCCTGCATGAGCATTAACCTAAATTCTTTAGTGACAGTTTTACAAGCCAAAAATTGTCTTCAGTATGTAAAGAAGTACAGGGACTGCCATGTGGTCTGTCACAAATTTGTGTTCCGACTTTAAGTTTTGGTTTTGATTTTAATGGAAATGTGGATGCCTCGCAGTGTATGGTAGCCATTAAACTTTTTTAAACCTAAATACTACCTTAAACAGAAAACAACAAAACTTACAGAATAAAAGGTCAAGTGCAATACTGCTGTAGTTAGGAAATTTCTTTTTCCTTAGACAGAACAGAAAGGCTAAATATTTTGTGAAAGGAGAACTTGTGAGGATAGATGGCATACTCATGGTCACCTTGTTGTCCAGGCTCCTTTGCAGCTGGCTGCCTCTCAGCCTGTAATGATACTTATTTCTTCCCAGGTAGGGGGTGGACTTTGGATTCCCCTTTGAGTTTTGTGTCATTGACCTCTTTCCACTGTTCCAGCCTCTTAAGGTACCATTGAATGACAGCAAAACCACTCTCTCCCAGTGTGTATTATCTGCAAATGTCCTGAGGGCACAGTCTGTCTGATGGTTATCGTGTTCCTCAGAAAGATGTTAAGAATATTGGCCTCAGAGCAGACCCTTGGAGACCACCAGTGGACAGTGAGCTTCAGCTGGCTTTATGCCACAGATAGCAACCATTTGAACATGGCAGTTCAAGCAACTTCCAGTCTGCCTCACTGTTCGCTTATCTAGTCCGTGCTGTTCATCCTTGAGGATGATGTGGGAGACAGTGTCGAAAGTGTTGCTGAATGAATTAAAGGTACGCAGTATCAGCTGATAACTACCAAACCAGTTGTTTCATGATAGAAGGGTTATCTGGTTTGGTGAGGCATGACTGCTTCCCCTTTTTAAGTCCACACTGGCTAGTCTTAGTCTATTCCTTGTCCTTCATTTTTGCTTGGAAATTCTTCCCGGAGGATTTGCTTCATCTTCCGAGGAACTGAGGTGAGGCTGACCACCAGCCTCTGTCTTGAGACTAGGCTAAGAACAAACTACAAATCTAATCCAGTGGTTAGATTGATTATTTAGTTAATTATTTCTATTATTTCTAAAACTTCCATGTTCTTCACTGCTTTGACTTTTCCAGGAGGCTTTGGAAAGCCTTCAAAAGAAAATCGCCCCCTTCTCATTCACTGGTAATAGCCAGCTGTACTGGTTTTGTGGAGAACCTCTGACTTATGATTTCCGCATGTGATCTACAGTGCAGATTCCAAGTAGTTTTCCAAAGTTCAATGTTAAATTCATAGTCATTTCCTCGGGGAAATAAAGAATAGTTCAGATAAAGATTGTTCAGTAAAGGTTGGACTTGATGATCTTGGAGGTCTTTTCGAACCCTAATGATGCTATTCTGTATTTCAGACTTTCTTGAGTTTGCCTGAAACTCTAGGCAACCAAAAGCTGAAAGTAAATTTAATTAGTGAAGAAAGAAATAGTGTTCATAGTATAGGAAACAGGATTTTTAAAATTTTTAGTATTTTTATGTTTTAAGGATGGGGAGCACTGGGTGTAGTTACCACTATTGTTTCATTCTTCAGTTCTGTCTGCTGGCTTGACGGGTGGGGAAAAACATCTAGTCTGTTCTCTTTCCTGCCTTAGAAGTGTTTTAGAGAAGAGAATTGATGCTGCATTCTGAAAGACGTGTAGTTCTTGTTCTGCCCCCTTTCCTCCTTTTTTCTCATTTCTTTTTTCAGTAGGAAAGTTGCATTTCCACTTTCCTGTAGTAATTTCTTTATTTAATGAGTAAGTCAACAATGGTTCAGTTTTCCCCTTCCCTACGAAGAGGTGTCCCAATAGAAAAACAACACCAAATACAGGTATTCTTCACTTTCTGGGGTCTTCCTGTGTTTATAGGCCCATTGCTTTCCTTCTGTTACTTACCACTTTCATTTCTGTTTCGAACCATACTTGCAAGACTGAGTACTTTGTATGTCCTGTGTCAGCAGGAATACTCATTGTGACTTGAACATTCTTCTTTCTAACTCATTCCTAGTTCTTTCAGAAAGCATATGTGATATTTTAATAGTAGGCAGCATGGTCACAGTTAAAAGTCCTATCTGTAAATTATCTTTTCCTTCACTTATATGTATTCACTCAGTCAATTTATGTTGTGGAGTTCTGAGCTTGTTTGGGGTGGTTTGTGTTTCTGTTGTTTTTTAACAGGTCTTGAGATAAACATTAAGTACTTGATTTAGGATTTAGCCTAAATTTAAATCTTAGCAGCAATTTATACAAACATCATACAACATTGCACAACTTATATAAAACTAAAAACTGTGTGTTTTCTTACTTTTTGTCTAGAAATACTATATTTGGTGTACACATTGAAGTTTGGCTTTTATAATCAGCATGCTGTCATTAAAATGAATTTGAGTGAACTCTAAACGTCTGTCTTAAAGTTACTAGCATTTCCAAAATGAGGTTATGAGCTTGTTGCCATAAGCCTTAATACAGTTGTAGATTTTAATGTAGTTTTATATAGTTTTATATTCTTTTGCATTTAAAAAGTAGTTTATAACCCCTGTACCAAATACTTAAGCTAGATTTTAACCTCTGTGTCACATTCTTGAAGCCTGTCTCTGTGCTAAGAGGGAGATATTAAGCTGTATTCAGATAGCTATTAGAACATGTTATAGTCAAAATACAATATTGTGTAGTTGTAGTATAGAGATGGGGTTAGAGGGTACTGGAAGAACTCCAAATAGAAGACGTAATGTGATGAAGATGAGAGTGGGGGAAGAAGGAGTGATCTTGGGACCACCGACTCAATTCTAAGGGGGTGTTTCCAGGGGGGTGGTTTGAGATAGTTTGTGGGATGGGCTAGGTAGACATTGGATGTATTTTCTAGATAGGGAAATTAAGTAGGGTCATAAATCTGTAGAATTCTGTATCTCGGCGTGCGTATTAGGGATTGCTATAGCTAAACTTTTAGTAAAGGATCTTTCTCTGCCCTTCTCTGTCGTGGAAGTTTTCTTCCTAGGAATTCCAGGCAACAACCTCATTCCACCCTCTATCCTACCACCTCAAATCTGATTGGTTTTAAAAAGTCTGGTATAGCTCTCTTTAGTATTCTTTGGTATAAGACAGGATTAATTTCATGAATTTTTAACAAGTAGGTAGTTAGATTTTTTTTTTTTTTCACTGCCACTTGGTGCCATCTGTTGGGAATAGTTTGCATTTCTTTTTAATTATTTTAATTTTCATTAATTTGGATGATTTTGCATTGTAAATCATGGAATTATTCATGTCAGGCAGGAAGCAGAGGCTGTGCCCTAAGTTGGAGATTCAACAACAATAACAATCAGAAAAACCTTTGGTACTTTTTGCCTTCCTCATCTGAACCTTCTCTTTCTCTCTCCCTGTTGTCATTGACAATAACTATCAAATGCCTATCTCTGCATCTTTGGGAAGCTGCTGCAAGCCTGATCTGTGCTGGGGTCTCCTCTTCATGGTTTGCTCATTCTTCCCTCTTCTACCTCTGTTGCACACTTCCATGTCAACGGCATTCTACTATGCTTAATAGCCTAGGGGTTTATAAAAAAAATATATATGTTTCTGAAAAGTCTGACTTGCAGGCTGGGTTTGGAATGATTGGCATTAAGGAGCAGGAGCTGTTCTGTTAGTGATTTTTTTTCAACAATCTCATTTTAAAGCAAGTCGTATTAACAAATTTTTGAGCAAAGAGGACAACACTGAGGAGTTAAATCAGTTGCTAAGCCATATGTATTAAAAGTTTTGTTTAACCTTTACCCCTTTTTTTCCTCCTCAGCTTCAGAAGAGGGTCATTATCGGTAATTGTTTACTGCAAGTGTAATAATCCATACAGGAACTGTGGAATTTAAATCTGAGTCATGTGAATACTTAGAATTTTGGCTTTCAATCTAACAGTAAATATCTAATACATATAATTGAATGTAAAGCTGGAAAATACATTCTATAAAGGCTCAAAAGGAAGGAGAAGTAAAGAAGGGTTTTTTTGGTAGGCTTTTAATTTTTGTAACCTCTGTGTTAAAAAGTCCATGCTTTTTAATGGTTTTTGAGTGCTTGATTTTTTAAACACCCCAGCTTATTAGGGCAAGTATGGTATTCTTCGTGTAAACATATGTCATGTTTACTGTGAGAAAACAGAGAAGTAGCTTGATTGTTTCAATCACTACTCTAAGCCATATACTTTTTAAAATTTTGTTTTTGTACCCTTGTTATGTATGCATGCTTTTCCACTCAGGTGTCTCATATTCAGATGTCATTTTAAACATTTCATAAAGGTATTTTAAAAGAAAATTATTGACAGTACTTGAAGCTCTGCAGTCCTGTGTAACTTGCAGCCTCATTCAAAAGGCATTTTTTATATTTATATTAAATATTGATAAGGTGCTTTGGAACAGAAAGAAACCCAGCTTTTGGTTATGGGAAAAAAATCTAATGTGTTCCTGCTGTGTTTTTGAAATAATTACTTTTTTTCATGTTGAGAAATAACTTTTTTAACCACATTGAACTAAAGTAAAATTCAGGATAGAAGAAAACTGAATTCTACCTGCAGGTATTAGCGTTTTGGTAACTGAATCTTGATTTTACTTAGAGATAGCAGATAGCAGAGATTTATTAATAGATCACAGAAGTAGTTGAAATAGTTATAAGGAATTGTGATGAAAACAGTTTTATGTATGTAAAGTATATATATGATACTTTATTTAAATGACAATCCTTGATGGCCTTCCATCTTTGTGGTTGCTACTGTGTTTTGTAGTGTGATTTTTGTTTCCATTTTCTAATGGGAAATTCTTACAGATTTTGGTAAGATTCTCTGGAGGCAGCACCTACAGAAATGGAAATTCATTATGACTGTGCCTCTAAGCAAGAAATTGATCACATAGCAGGAGCTACCTATTTAACCAAGGGCAAAGATGGAGTTGCAGGGTTTTTTTTCCTACTCCTGACCTTACTGGGGATTCACAAATTAAGTGCATCATGTTCTGTTTGTTGAATAAGCTGGCATCTTTGGGTTCAACCCATCAGGTTGAAAGGAGAGGAGACGGAGAGGAGGAACTCTGCTGTTCCCAGCCAGACTTGTGGCAGCTCTGAGCTCAGTGACTGTGACTGATGGAAAGGCTCAATTAAGTTGTCGGAAGAAAGACAATGACTTCTATTTAATTTGCATTCAGAGGTGCCCACTCCTAGCTTCTCTGTCTGGTTTTCATGTTGAGCTGTAATGTCAGCTTCATGTGGAGCTGGTTTTATGTGTTTATAATACGTGCTTTTGAATGTGGACGATGAGCAGGAAAGAGCTTTTATATATGAAATAGCAGATACTGGTGAATGTCCTCTCTGTCCTCTCTGGAGCTGTCAGACTCTTGATACATGCCAATCCAGCAGTCCTCTTAACAGACTCCATTTACAATGATATTAATGTGTTACTTTAACAATTGCTATTAAATAATACTTTGAAAAGCAGCACTTTGACAGCACTTTACTGCTCCTTGTCACATGTGCTAAACGGGTATCTTAATTTACACTCAATTATAACACCAAACTGCCAGTTTTAGTCTGAATGTGAATTTTTTTTTCCCTTCAAGCTAAATGAAAGTCTTTGGGATGCTGATTACTGGCCAGAGAGATTGATGGGGTGATTTTCAAAACACTTTTTGTGCTTTCCTAAGCTTATGCACAGATGAACATAGTGTTTGTGTTACTGTGGCTTATTATAATCATGATTTAATGTGTGATTGTGCCTGATTTTAGCCCATTGCAGGTGGGAATTCAAATGCACTAACTGAATTTACATTAGAAAAATGATGGTGCAGATGTGTTCCAGTGTTACACTTTGTGCATCATTTAAAAGTGGTCTGCTACCCATTTCTGTCAGTACATCCAGTCCTAGCCAGAGCCTCTGTTCATAAGAAAAGTATCCAACCATCTCCATGATCTGTCAAATAGCTGCTATAGGCCAAGAAATGTTGCAGCAGTAAAACATTACAGTAAACATTACCTTTGCCATCATGCATGATAAAATTTACCTGTATCTACTGTCTGCCATCTGTTTAAGTCTGACTGTAATGATGTTCATGTGGAATTACAAGAACATTTTAAATATGTAAAACAAATGTATCTGCATCCATATCTATTCGCAGAGAAGTTCAGATGCATGTAGTTTCACTGTTTGGATGGGCTGTAGAGAAAAGTTTATTTTTGTTTGTACTTGTTGGACCTGAAAATTAAAATGTGAGTCTGGAAATATTTTCTCCACTCAGAAGCAACAGACAGATGTTTGAGAGACAGAAGCTGTTAGAATGTGATCAAAGCAAACAAAAACAGGAATGCTGGTTTCCTGTCACCCCTCCCTTGATACCATTCTGCTTGGAAAATCAGCTGGTATGAAGCCAGGAGAAGTTATTCCTATGGTATTCCAATTTGATCAATCTTTATCCAATGTGTGAGTCCTCAGGAACTGTAACAGTATGTCATAATTTCAAGTAATTTAATTATCTTTGTTGCATTGAAAGAGTGATGGCATAATGGACAGTAAGTTGTCTCAAAACCTGTCTTCCTTTCATGAGGTTGTAGTTTTAAGTCACACACACAAGAAACAACTTACAGAAGGCAGTGTCTCTATATTTATATTCTTTATACAACTGTTTTTTTACTGAACAGATCCTGCACAGATGATAATCCCTGGGTAAAACTGGGGACTGTTATGCTGCAGAGGTGCCCAGCTGAGGAAAAGGAGAACACAGGAAATGAAATTTTGAAAATCTGTCGTTCTTTGTATGAGACAAAGCACATGCTCTCTGTCAAGGTAAGTTTTAACTTTGGGTATGATGCATATGGATCCTGTTTCATCGTCCCAACTACAAGAAAGATATTGCCATACTGGATCAAGTCCAGTGGAGAGATAAGAGAGGCTGTCTTGAGAAGAGATGACTAAGGGAGATAATATTTTTAAGTGTATGGATTAGGAAACAAGTAGAGAAGTTAGTCTCTTCTCAGAGATGCTCAGTGATAGGACAAGAGTCAATAGAGACAAGTTGCATCATCAAAAACTGATTACATCCAAGGAATGCTTAGAAGAGTGGTGGAGTCTCCATCTTCAGAGGTGTTTAGGACCTGACTGAATCATATCACAGGCAGTTTGATATTGTTGGACTTGCTTTGAGCTGGAAGGTAGTTGGATTAGCTGGCCTTTAGAGATTTGTTCCCCTATAAATTACTCTTTCATGTATTTGTAAAAGGCCTTTAATAGTGTGTTGGCATTGAAGTCAGTGTTGCAAAAGCTGTTAATTAATCAGTAATTCTCTCACTAATAATTGCATAAAGATTTAGTGAGGAACCCTTGAAAAATATGTTGGTGATTGAAAAAAACATAATATGCAAGTAATTGCTAAGTAATAGCTATGATGTTCTGTCTTCCCTAACTATGTGTGCATACTTCAATAGAAGCATTTCTTAAATATAAAATTATTGAAGTGTTTTGTATGTAAACATTGTATATTAATGAAGACAGACTGGAGAAACACTTAATAAACTTCACACAATTTCAGAGTAGTCGTGCATATTTTTAGTAGGCTAATTAATCCCTTATAATTATCTTCACATAATCACTATCTGTTATAGAAAACAGCTGATGTTAGAAAGGGAGGTAGAATGGAAACAACACATTCTGTTTAAAATACAGACAGGTGTGTGTGTGTGTTGGGGTTTTATTTGTAATAGTCCAGCACAGTGATATGAGTCAAGTTTAGGAATCTGTGTGAAACATGATTCCAGAAGGTGGCAGTAAGCTGAAATGATAAGTACATTTGTTAATTTATTCCAGGGTCTGGAACAGGTCTCTGTGGAAGGCAGGTCTCTGTATCCCTGGGACTGGTATAATTATATGTAGTTTTTCTTCATAAGGTGTTGAAATGGCACATTTTATCTTGTAAACTCACAATCTTACTGTAGGAGTAGTCAAACTTTGTCAAAGTTGAATGTTCTGCCTCACCTCGGTGATCCAGGGAGACAAATCCCACCGAGTGTCACTGTCATACAGTGGTCAGTTCACCATGAGTTCTGCTCAAGAACAGGTCATGATTTGCATTTCTCTTAATTGAGTAAACTTTGCCTTGACAGGTCACTGTTTACAGGCAGTTTTGGTATTGGAAGACAGCTTTGGTTGGAGGTGCCTTCCTTTTTTAGTGGTACAGGGTGTTGGAAGAGCCCACAGTGTAGGTGTGGATATACAGGTACAGATAGGAGGCTATTCTGGTCCTCAAGCGTAAAACATTTTACCGATGTAAAATACATTTTTTATGAGTAGAATGCTGTGCAGCAACAGGAGTTGCACTAAAATGTGTAATTGTACAGTTACTTAAAAACACAGGCTGTATTGCTGTAAGTCTCTACTTGGGAAGAGGGGGAATGACATGCATAAATTTAAGTAATTTATTTGTATGCATGGCTACAGTACTTAAGTGCACAAATTAGAGCTGCAGTCATTTGTCTGAATAAGATGAAAATGTGTTCACTGATAATTAACCTGTTTAGATGACTTCACATTTTAATAAATATACTGATTAAGAAGGCAAATCTGGAATGATGGAATTCTAAAAATGAAATCAGTTTATTACCATGAATAACATTAGCCATTCTGAAGTTCAAAGGTTGTGATCAAAAATATGTAACTTCAAGTCATGATGGTGTAAAGTTAGAAAAACTTTCATTAGATATACTCAGAAAGGTTTCACTCTTTCTTTATTCCATCTTCTGCTGGTTTGCCTATTTTTTTAAGCAAAGTTATTTTTTGATGTCTTTTGGGTAGTTACATAGCTTTAATTTTGTATCTGGGTGTGTGTTTTGGTTTGTGGGAGTTTTGGGGGCTTTTTTGTTTATTTGTTTGGTTTTTAATTTGCAGTATTCAGTGGATAGATACTTCTGTTCCTCTTAGTGGAAATAAGCATTGTTTTGTTTGCCTGTAAGACACGTGTTTGGACTGTGTGACATCTGCTCTGCCTGATTAATGTCTTTAGAAAGAGAAATCTTTCTGTCCCTGGTAGTTGTTAACGTGTGACTCTTGAATATCTCATGTTCTTCTATCAGCCTGTGGGTCATGTGTCAGTTAACATGAACATCTACAAATGAGAATGCATGTAGTCCCTTACCTGTAATCACCTTGGGATGCTAGTGCTATGAGATGCTTATATCCTAGAATAATGTAGCAGCCAGTTGGTCTCTTTTTTTTCTATTTTTGTTGCTAGTTTTTGCTGGGGTTTATATCTGAGTTTACATTGTATTTTTTTATTCATCCACAGTTGTCTCTCATAATTTTTTTCTGATAATGTTGAATTTAAATGCTGCTGTTCAGCCTGCTTTTAGCTTCCGCAGACATAATACTGTTTGTATTCATTACCCGGCCCTTCAAGCCATCTGTGAAAATACTGAATGATACTGGACCCAAAACAGACTCCTATCAAATATGGTTTATATGCCTCACTGGTGTCACAGTGATTCATTGATAGCTGCATAACTGGGTAGAAGACAAAAATTATCTGACAGAAGTTTCCACTAAATCATGCTAATCTGGGTTTTGAATTGGGCCTTCCCTTGACCCTCTCACAAGTAACATCAAATCCCCCCCTAAGCACAGCCTTTCAGGGCAGGTAGCAAACACACAAATGCTTTTGAGTGCTTACTGCAGAACAGAAAGCCACTTGTGCTGCTCTGAGAAGCGCTGTGGGTGATGACTTCTTGTCTGGCATAGCAATTTTAGTTCCAAAGCAGCCATGCAGTCATTTGTGCCAGTGATACAAGAGATATTGGTACTATTTGGACAGTCTTCAGTGGTTGGCAAGTTTTCCAGTCCCTTCCTGTGGAAAAAGGAATGAAGGCCACTGCAAGAACTAGCAAGTTGGACCACACTATCCTACATCTTATTTCCCCCATGCAGAGAATGATGAGTGTTGCACATGACATTTTCAAAGTCTTTCTAAAATCAGATTTCATAAGGAAAACAAAGGCAGTGCAGTTTTGAGATACCAAGTGAAGAAGAATGGATAAAAAGTACCCTTCTCCATATACCACTAGTGAGACTGGCATTAAAGTAAAACACCTTGTTAGTATAAATGCATTTTAAGAGGACACTGAAAAATGAAGGGCGACAGATAGAAGCTGCAAAAAGTAGTACATGAATGAAAATACCTAAAAAATGGAAGACTGAAGGAGTGTGATGTATTCTCTTACCAGTGGTTTGACTGTATTCTGCAGATATTTTTAGATAGAACATGAGCTAATAAAAATCTTTCTCTTGATTTATACAGAAAGGCATAACAAAAACCAATTCCTTTTAATTTACGTAATTTCAAATTTTAGCATAAGGCACAATATTTTGAAAGAGAGCAAAGTTAATTGTCAGAATGTGTATTTCTCCTTCAAAAGAGATGATGGCTTTTCTGTACTTGGGCATGGTAGGTAAGATTGAGTATGTCTGCTAGACATACTACCAGCAGGGAGAAAGTTACACAGGGTGTCTGGCCAGTTTTGAGAGGCTCTCAGACAAAAAGTGTTATCAAGCATGGTAGAATAGCTGTTTTACTCAGGTTATGTATCTTATGACTCTCAGAATTTATTTTTCTGAGGATAAGTTGTATTTATTGCTGTGGATACACATTTTTCAAGAAAAGGAGACATGCAGAGTGGATCTCTAGCTTTGCATTCAGTAAATCTGCTGGAATGGCAGGTATGCTGCTCAAAAGAAGTACAGTGGAATATGAAATCATCAGAAGTTTAATAAGCATATGAATGATCAGACCAAGCTTAATGTATTTGTTTAGTCTTCTTATTCCTTGATCCCATGTCATGTCCCTTCCACAAACATGCTGATGATACTACATTGAGAGGAGCTGTCGACTCCCTCAAGGGCAGAAAGGCCCTGCCAGGAGACCCTCAGCATATTAGAGAGATGGGCAATCACCAACCACGTGAAGTTCAACAAGGCCAAGTGCTGGATTCTGCACCTGGGATGGGACAACCCTGGCAGTCTGTATAGACTGGGAATGAGAGGCAGGAGAGCAGCACCATAGAAAGGGACCTGGGGGTCCTGGTCGATGGCCAGTTGAATGTGAGTCAGCAGTGCCCTGCCAGCCAGGAGAGCCAACCGTGTCCTGGGGAGCATCAGGCAAAGCATCACCAGCCGGTCAAGGGAGGGGATTGTCCTGCTCTGCTCTGCTCTGGGGTGGCCTCACCTGGAATATTGTGTGCAGTTTTGGTCACTGCAATATAAAAAAGACACCAAGCTCTTAAAGAGCATCCAAAAAAGTGCCATGGGGATGGTTAAGGGTCTGGAGGGGAAGCTGTATGAGGGATGACTGAGGTCACTTGGTTTGTTCAGCCTGGAGAGGAGGAGACTGAGGGGCGACCTCAGTGTGGTCTCCAACATCTTCATGAGGGGAAGTGGAGGGGTAGACACTGATCTCTTCATTCTTGTGACCAGTGACAGGACCCAAGGGCATGGCCTGAAGCTTAGTCAGGGGAGGTTTAGGTTGGATATTAGAAAAAGGTTCTTCATCCAGGAGGTGATTGGGCACTGGAACAGGCTCCCCAGGGCAGTGGTCACAGCACCAAGCCTGACAGAGCTCAAGAAGCATTTGGACAGTGCTCTCAGGCACATGGTGTGATTTGTGGGGATGCCCTGTGCACTTCCAGGAGCTGGACTCTGTGATCCTAGGGGGTCCCTTTCAACTCAGCATATTTTGTGATTCTAAGCGTTAACAATCAGTAGCAGTACTGAATACAAGTTTAAAGTAACAAGTCTGTGTAAGAGAACAAGCTTTGCCTTACTGACTCAACTCAGTGTGATGGAATATATCCTTCTAGGCTGTGTTTCCTGAAGTTGTAAATTTAGAGAAGATTGACAAAATGAGAGTTCCCTCCCCCAGGCAAGGCCAGGTGTGCCTGCAGTATATTACAGTTGGAGCATTTAATGTCTCCTCATCTTGACATAATTTTTAGGCTTTTAGACTCACAAAAAGAGTCTAAAAAGAGTCTCTTTAGGCTTATAGACTACCAAAACCGTGCTGCTAAAAATGTAGATCATCGTGGTCATCATATTGTTACAGTTGTCATTAAACTGCAAAAAATGTTAAAAAATATGTGACTGGCATTCTCTCAGCTTAATGCTTAACTGATGAGGTCCTTTGACAATTGCTGTCCTAATGCTGGAGTGAAGCGTCTAAGAGATGCTACCATTTTCAGGGTAACTGTCGTACAATATCTGGATTCCTTAGTGTAAATTGCCTTGGAATGTGGGACGTCTCTGATGGACCTCACTGGGAAGTGGTTGTGACAAGCGGCCTAAATTGTCCGAAATGACAAAAATGGAAAGGGAAGTTACAATTTGATTTATAACATCATTTGTTCATTGAACTACTCTTCAATGTATAAATGAATAAATCACTGCAGTATTGAGGGTGAAAAAAGCCAACCCACAACTTACATGTAGGATGTTTTGTTTGTTTTAACTAAAAGCCAGGGTAAGGATTTGGAAAGGCACAGTAGATTTGTTGGGGTTTTTTGGTTTTATTTTTGAAGATGTTTCTCTGGTCAGTTTCTTCTTGAAGAAGATATGTGATGCTACATTTCTGATGTATTATATAATGTAAAAAACTAGATGAATGATGGAAAGTTAATTTGGTAAGCTTTAATTGCATATAAAATACTGTATAAAGTTTGGAGACATTTTGTAACAGAACTTTATGATGTTGAGTTTTGGTATGTATTCTTATTTCCTCTTTATTTTTTCCATTTTTTTGATTGCATAATTGAGTTACAGAAATGTCAGAGGTGTCTGTTAAAGTTTCTTTCTGTGCTTTGCAGTATTTCAATAAGCACAAATAGATTAGTCCCACGGAGAGCTGTGATTGCTCTGTTGCTTTTTGGGTAAAACTCCCGTTTCTAATGGTGATTCAGTACCTGCCTTGTCTTAATCTAACAAATGTTGCACTTTAACCCTGTATTCCACATTTTAAAAAATTTGTCCCTTCAAGTTTCTGAAGAGCTATTTCCAACAGGGAATTCATTTGTTGTGGAAGTTTGGTTTTCATTTTGCTTTTGACATAAAATTTTCATAAATTTTAGTGTGAGTGATGATGTTAGTATCTCCAGAGATCACACTGAGTGAGTTTGCTTTCATTTTCAGTGTATAAAAGAATTATGTTTGCTGCTGCTTAACCAGTCCCTCCTGCTGCCATCGCTGAAACTGCTGGTGGAAAGCAAAGACCAAGATCTTCATGCTGTGGCACTGGAGCAGATAAAAGCTGTTGCTAAGGTATGAACAGTTGAATGAACCACCTTTCAGAGTTTGAGGTAATAAATTACCTCTTTTATCTCAGACTAGGGAGACACTTCCCCTTATTAAGATTTTCCACAGGTATTGTGTCCACAGTGAGCAGTAGCACGGGGCTTGTAAGATCTTTTATATGTGCTTGAGGTGATTAAACCTTTCTTTAAATTACCTAGTATGCTATTTTAAGTCAGTATGGTGGAAGAGAAACTATTCTGTTATATAAAGTAGATTGTAACCTCTGTGTTCATACACTTTGGGGTTTTTTTAAGCGATCGTAGTATATCAGATGACTTAGTTTGTTTCTGACAAACTTGTCAGTCTGTTTATATACATGTTACAGAGTGATTACATCACTGATTTTGTTGTGATCGTGTGTTTGGGGACTTTCATGCTATTCTGAACAGGTTTTATTAGATTCTGTAGCAAAGTTATTGTTTCTGAGCTTTTTATGAGAGAGAATGGCTTTCTTGTCTGACTGAATTAACTGCACTGATAATTTCTAGAATTATAATACTTAGGTAGGAAAACCTCATCTCTAATCCTTCCAAATTTTGCACCATATCTTAGGGAGCTCTTGGCTGTGTATTACAATACAAAATAATAATTGATAGTATATTTCCCCTGTGGTACTTAAAATGAAACTGCCTATATGGAAACAAATGAAACCATTTATCTTTTTAAAATAAACATCCCCTAAAAGCAAAAGCTTTAAAAATGTGATTTTTAGAAAGTCAGATTGAAATTTTAACTGCCTTCTAGGGCAGGTCCTCTGCTCTAGTTATATTGATTGCCCCAAATTTTTCAGATTTCTTAGCTGCAGTAAGTTGTGCAAACCCTATCCCCTACTTTCACACCATCCTCTATTCCCTGTGAAAGGTATTCTAGATTTTGCTCTTCCCAGGAGTCTCCCTTGAGTGCTGTGTCTTTCCTTCTTATGCCGCACACTGTGTTCCAGAAGCTTTCTCCTTTTCCTTCCATCAGATAGTTTTAGAAATGATCTATCTCCTTTCCAGAACTGGTGAAGACCAGTCAGAGAAGCAGAGACTCCATCTCAGATGTTGTTAATTTCCCTTCAGAAGGACTTAGTTACCAAAATGGAAGAAGCACCAACTTTCTTAATGTGCTTTCTGTGGACATTTGAAACAGTAGCATGGAAGGTAGCAGGACATATTATATGCAATATACATCTGCTTGTACCAAAATTCTGTACCATTGCTAGCATCCAGTTTGAATTTGGAGTGTTTGCTAGTTGAGTGTGGTGTTTAAGCAAAGAACCACCATGAAGGTGTTCCCATTCCCTTTTTTTTAATACCAATAAGCCACAAATTTTCTGAATTTTTCACAAAATATAATTTTATAAAATTAACCACCAAAACAGTAGTACATTGATAGTTTCCTTTTACCAGCTATGCTTTTAGATTTAATGTCTGCAAAACAAGGCTTTTTTGTAACTGGTTTTAAATGCCATCTCATTGAAAAGCAAGTACGGACCTGGTATAAGTGACTTACTCTGAAGCTTGTCGCCAGGAATCTGTGTCCAAGTACACTTTATTTAACTCTTTTTAAAGCACAGTGTTGTGCAGTAGCACTTTCTGAATGGTTACTAATTGTATTGCTCTCTTAACTGGCCTTTTCTTTCTAGTGTGCTCCAGCTTTCAGTTTCCTACACTCTTAGGCTGATTACATTATATTGGAGTTTTAGGGCCAGGAACCTTATTATCTTCTTACTAATATAAAGCACTTTGTACATCTGTGCATGCCCAAAACAATATTCCTTTTTACCTTCTTATACAGGGGGAAGCTTGCTAAGCTGTTTCTAGTTTTTTCTTCTAAATTCATTATTAATTTGAGCACATAGTTCTGTAAGAGCACTGAATAACCTAGTATTATGAAAGCATTTAGCTTTGGTCTAATGTTTCATTTTAAGTCAACAAGGATTTAACTATTGACTTTATTACATTAGGCATAGAGCTTAGCCAGTACCTTGAATGTGACATTCACTGACAGTATTAGAAAAGGAGCTAATACAGAAGAATGCTGTGCTAAATGTAAAAGCTTATATTGTGTAGAAAAGTACCTCTTACTTCTTGTTTTATATGCATCTCTTATGATTACATTATTTGCTGTTGTACTAAAAGTGCATATATTACTTAGCTATGGCAATGTTGTTTATTCAGTATAATTTTCTGTGCCTGCTTTTTGCTTTTTAAAGAACACTATTTGGACTGTTAATGCTTTTTGTAGAATTCTTAATCAATTTTTCATAGGAAGGCCATTTCTGCTTACATTAAACAGGAAACGGACAAATAACATCTGGCAAAGGGGAATCATAGCTATTGATTCCCTGATGTAGTGCTAACACAGCTCACAAACATGGCTGCGAGAAAAATACAGCACTTGCTTGCTGATAGGATGTATTAGTTAGCCATTTGTTGTGTGTTGCTGACAGCTTTATGGATGTTTACAGTTAAGGATGATGCTGAAGTGCTGATACTAGGAATTGTATAGCTTTTGCCTGTAATAAAACAACCAAGTTTTTGTGTAAGCTTTTTTGAAATTGCAGACCTCTCTTTTTATTGTGTATCTTTTAATGAACTGCCACTTGTCTTTTTTTGGTAGCAGAAATAACAGTTCTTCTCTGTGTTGTGTGGTGCGTGAATAATTTAAAAAATCAGTTCACTTTAAATAAGCTTCTTACTGCCAATGGAGCCTTTAAAAGTCAGATTGTTTTTAAGAAGGGTTTCAGTCTTGTCTGTGCACTTGGTTATCTTTTATATATTAAGACTGATTTTTATACATCTGACAGAACAAGTAAATATTCTATTACCTGTTGGTACCTATTGTTAAAACAGCTAACAAGTGGGAGTTAATATAAGCAGCATAAATACTTCTTCAATCAAGCTTTTATTAGAAACTAAAACTGGAAAAATGT
Organism: Scytalopus superciliaris; assembly: GCA_013400415.1. NCBI lineage: Eukaryota > Metazoa > Chordata > Aves > Passeriformes > Rhinocryptidae > Scytalopus > Scytalopus superciliaris. Next base: position 255,210 of record VXBX01005436.1, read on the forward strand.
TTTAGTGTAAAATAATACATTACCTGTTTTCATACTATACTTTCAGTGAAGAAGTTCTGAGTCTGCCTTTGCAGCATGTTTTATTGAAAATTTCAATATGAAAAATCATTACAAATGTGGAAGTAATAGAATTTCTAGTGTTTTCCAGTGTCTTACACCATTTATGGCTACTTGGTTGGTGGGGCTTACCCTTTAAAAGAAATCTTGTTAAAGTATGTTTATACAAGCCAATGGCAATTATGGTAAAATATCTTTTGGTAGTTTATTGTTTTCTTCTCCCCTTATTTATTTGTTCTATGTAGACTCCAGTAAGAAATTAAAGTATTTTTACCTCTAGTATTAGTGGAGAAGAGAATACTCTGGGAAACAGCAGGTTCAATTCTTTTCTGCTGTTATGTCTTCAGCAGCTTGTATTTTTCATAATGCATGGATTTTATAATGTGTAAGTTATGGGTGAAATATGGCCTATTGGTAATAACCAGAACCTCTAGACACCTACACAAACAATGCTGTGGGAGAATTGCCCAGACCTGCTTTTGCTTCTCAGAAATTCTCACTGCAGGACAGATTTTTTTTTCAGATATGCTGCATCTTAGCAAGTATTGGTACAATGTCCATGTAAGCTGTATTAGCAACCTGAAAAACAAGCTGGATATTGACATGTGTCTTTGGTCCTGGGGAGAGATACACAGAATTCTTGCATTCACGGTTGCATAAGTTTGTGCAGGCCTCAGTGATTTATCAGGAAACTCTTCTATATGGCTCAAGGTCCTCTTCTGATTTTCACACACCTATTTGGCACACAAGCTTGCTTAAAACTCAGAGGCTCCCTGTCTGCATGCCCAGGGGACCTGCTGCCTTGGTATGGCTGTGAGCCTCAAGCCTGAGCTCCTTTCATAATAACAGTGTTGCTGATGGCAAAGCCCCAGCCAGCCCTGCTCAGCCCTGACTGTGCACTGACAGCAACGAGTTCAGCTCAAGACACAAGCTGCCATTCTGATTCAGAAATACAGAAGGTATGAATAAAGTTGTGCAGGAAGCAGCTTGAATCCCCTGCCCTCTCTAGGAGGAGGACTTACCAGTCTGGGGTAAGGCTCTTCACCATCCTGCTGAAGGTGTGCCAAGTTTAGACAGAGTGCAAATGGGTCCTTGCTTCTTCCCACAGAAACTTTGCTGACATGTGGTTTTCCATCTGTAAATGCAGATCCATTTATACATTCTGCATTAAAGAGACAGTTGATAAAATGCACAAGAGAGCACTGTAGTGCTGCTTCAGTAGAAATGAGTGCATCTGTTGCAATTCTGTGTCTCTGCTGTCTCACTTCTTAGATAAATATGTATGTCTCTGCAGGGATAAGTATTGATCATCGCAGTCTAAAGGAGTGGGATAGTCATGAGAGATAATAGAATCATAGATTGTTTGGGTTGGAAGGGACCTTAAACATAATTTTGTTTCAACCCCCCTGCTATGGGCGGTGACACTTTCCACTGGACCAGGCAGATCAAAGCCTAACCTTGCCCTGAACACTTTCAGGGATGGGATGCGTGTTGTGTGTGGACATCACAGTAAATCTGCGCGATCAAATTCTGTTGAAGGGGAGAGATGGATATGAAAAATGAAAGCTGCTCCCATTTAAACCTTCCAGAAGAAACAGATTTTACACCAATGAAAAATTTAGCACCCTTAGCATGGAGCTGTAGATAAAGTGTAATGATTTTTCTCAAACTTACGCACTCTGAGTTTGTCATTATTGTGTGTCAGAGTTTATTCACACAGTACGGAAAGTGGCTGTGTGTTAACTTGTGCGGAGGATAGCTGCACCTCTGAGACTTGCTTGAACTGCAGTCAGCTGCATCCCATATCACTGGAACAGTGATTCTGGGGTTAGTGATAGACTAGTGTTTCAAGGCTTAGTTGGGGTCTTGGGATAGGAAGGGCGCTGCATCTGCAGGCGGATCAGGAGTGACTCATTAATAAGATCATGCTTCTGCTGTCTGCACAGAAGAAGCAGCTTTTTAATACTGGGGTAGTAAGGTTGCTTTTAGTAATTGTCTTAATTGGGTTTTCCTGTCTTATAGACAATTTTTGTCAAAAGTGATTTTGAAAATGAAAATGTAGTGCATTTAGGAGTCTGTCTACTGTAGGCTAATATTTAGTATTTGTGTAAAACAAAAATAACTCTGAAGGTTGATTTCAATTAATATTTTTTCAAAACTGTGATTTTGAAGATCAAAATTCCATCTGGAACAGTATTCTGGCTCAAACAGATCAACAAATTACAAGTCTAGTGAAGAGCAAGAATAGGGCAAATGTACAGGCTCTTTTTCTGACATGCTACTCTCTGAACTTCCAGTTATTTTTGGCTGTGTGTATTTACTAAGTAATTGCCAGTGGTTTTCTTTCTTGATTTTGTGCAATTTCTCCTCAAAGTTGGATGAGCTTTTACGTCCTGCAGTATAACTTGTCAAATAGTTCAACAGTGGGGAAAAAACCTTACTTATTTATTTTCTCTGACTCTGATCTACTAGATTAATTTGATGCTTCATAATTATTTAATCAATCCCTGTATAATCCGAAGGATACTGCTGTCTGCACAATGTCCTCTAAGCCACCTCTTTTCTAGATTGGAGAGTCCTAGTTTTTCTGAGTAATTTCTTGCATAGAAAGATTATTATACTTTCTGTGGTGTATTTTTTAAATCTGTGCTTTGTGTGTTTACCTCTGATATTGGTTTGGTAATTGTTTTTTGCTCTAATAATTGTTGTTCTAATTGAAAATAATTTTAAGTACGTGTAGTCTTAAGATATTTATATGAATTTAATTTTAAAAAATCTTATACTTTTATCTAAACATAGATGCTCAGTGTAAAAGGTATCTAAATTAAAGTTATATGCATTAATTCATTGACAGTCCGTGTAGGTGTTGGTAAGATTTTTGGTGTGTGTATTTATTTTTATTTAAATCAGTGACCATAAATAGCTCTTCATATGCGACAGATACCCAAAAAGTTGACATGATCTAGAGTTGAAAAACTGGTAGACAATCAATCTAGCTTTCTTAGCTACCTGTTTTTATATAGAATTCTTATTTAACCTTGGTGTCTCTGTGTTCTTCCCACACCTGCCTGACTCAATTTAAACTGACCAAAGAATCATAGGATAGAGAGTGGCCTAAGCTGTGTGAAATGCATTCACAGAGTCTGGTTTCCCATCTTGTGTCTCCATTCAGTTGCCTGGAGACAGCTAAATTAACAAAGGTTTCCTCTTTCTGACAGGTCTTCAGACAGTTTACAAGTCAGAAAATGGGAAGTGTTTATCAGTTTAAACCTATTGAACTATTTGAACTTAAGGATGTGCTGTTGGGCACGACCACAAGAGCCTTTCTGTGTGTGGTTTTGTCATGTGTAAAGTCACAATGATCTCATTTCTGCATGAGTGCAGACAGGTTGCTCTACTTGGGTATCACATGTGGACATCTTCATCCTCATAGGATGGCTCAGCTATTTAATGGTTTTATGCTAGGAAAGGTCTTACTTTCAGATTTGTTTCTGTCCAATTTGTAGGTTTCTGGCATGTGAAATCACATTAATCTATAGCACTTTTCATTAACTGAACAGTAGCCTAAAATGTTTAAATTAAACCTCACATCTGCTGTTAATCTCATCACTGTAATTACTGTTTGCATTTTACATTCATAAAATCAAACAGTGAAACCCTGTGCAAAGTTACATCCTGTACAGAGGTTAAGAATAGAACACACAGAGCTCTGAGGTGGGAAAGAATATCCCTTCAGCCTCCCATTTCGGAAAAGATGACAGCTGTTTGGATAATGCCTTAGTATGCTGTGTGGTGTGCTGCAAGAAGCCAGCTCTAGGAATTTTAGAATCATAGGATTGTTTAGTTTAAAAATGCCTTTGAAGTCTCATTGAGTCCGCCTGTTAACGCATCACTGCCAAGTCCACCTCTAAACCATGTCCCCAGGTGCCACCTCTACATACCTTTTAAATACCTCCAGAGGTGGTGACTCAGCCACTTCCCTGGGCAGCCTGCTCCAATGCTTGACAGCTCTTTCCATGAAGAAATTTTTTCTAATATTCAATCTGAACCTCCCCTGACACACCCCGAGGACATTTTCTGCTTATCAGTTCTTAATTAGAAGAGGCTGACTCCCATCTCACTGTTACCTGCCTTGAGGTAGTTTTGAAGAACGATAAGGTTCCTCTTGAGCCTCCTTTTCTCCAGGCTAAACATCCCCAGCTCTCTCAGCAACAACTCATAGGACCTAGTCTCCAGACCCTTCACCAGCTCTGTTGTGCGTCTCTGGACTCGCTCCAGCACCTCAGTGTCTGTCTTGTCATGAGGAGCCCAGAACTGGACACAGGATTTGAGGTGCAGCCTCACCAGTGCCAAGTACAGAGGGACAATCTCTGCTCCGGTCCTGCTGGTCACACTGTTGCTGATACAAGCCAGGATGCCATTGGCGTTCTTGGCCACCTGGGCACACGCTGGCTCGTGTTCAGCTGGCTGTCAACCCATTTAATTTTAATAATCAACCTGTCTTCAACAGGAAGACATTTCAGTAATTAACATATGACAGTTACTAAATAATTACAGACTTCAAGGCTGAACGGCCTAAAGGCTGGGCATCCCTGTACTTCTTAGTACTGTTTTGTAAACTGGACCTAGTGCTGTGAACTGTTGCATTAATTTTGTAATATGTAAGTATGAAAATGTTGAAGACTTGTAGGAAATCAAGTTTATTTTTAAGATTTCAATGGCAATTAAAACATAAATACCTAAATAAAGTAATAGAAGAAGTAGCATGAGGGTGGAGCAGCAAACCCTCTTCATGGTTAACGTGAAAGACATTCTGTTCTTCTGCAAAGCTTCTGAAGTTCTGAATGAAGAGAAAATAGTAAATTGAAAGTCATGATCATGTGTTATTAATGGTACGTTGAAGGTGATATAAAGAAGCATAACAGTTTTTCATGTCACAGTATTTTATGTTTTGTCTTTTTCCTTTTCTAATTCTTTTTTATCTTGTGTAGAGTGCATCTTTTCCAAAATAGAGCAACAAATTATTCTGTTTCTATTGCGTATCACATACATGCTTTCAGTCCTCAGGCTGGCATTTCAGCTGTTTCACAGAGTGAAACTTACATTCTTAGTCTAAAACTATTTAGGTACTGTAAAGATTGGTCTTCTAAAAGAATTTCTTGTTACTTAAAGGAAGTTCTTCCTCCTGAAGCCACTTACAGATTTCTCACCCACTTCACAATGCAAGGAAGGAGGTACCTGGTAGCTCCTCATGAACTCAGAGTTCCTCTGCATACAAATGTAATATTCATTCATCCAAAGATGCCAAAGCCTGGGAGTGTTGAAATTCCATGCATTCAACAGAAAATTAGATACTTGTTCAGATTTATGCTTTGAGGATCCTCTTTCTGGTTTGACTAACTGTAGGGGAACTGAAGAAAGTACAGTGTAGATTCTCCATGTTCCATGGTGTGCATGATCTCTCACAGTGCATGTGTCTGAGTAGGTAAGATTTTTTTACCTTTGTCTGAGTACATAATATTTGGTTTTCTGGGCTAACAGATCATACTTCTGTTCAATCTGTCTGGAAAAATAAAAATTATTAAAAGAACCCCCAGCACACTAGAGTTGCATATAGATACTCTTACATGTGTAAGAAATGGGTTTGGAAACTTCATGGGACAGAGAATTGTGTTATAAGCAAGAAGTACCTGTTGCAGTGTGCTAATGGTGACAGTGGTGGGGCAAGGAGCAGCCCAGTGCATGTGAATGTGAGAAAGAAAAGCTCTGCACTCTTTTAGCTTGAACTAAAACAGACAAGGAGATTTTAAATTCCCTGAAAAGAATCAAGATTAAAATTTTTGTGATGCTAATTAGATTAAAAATTTCTTAATTTCACCTGTAAAGTGTCACTGCCAAATCACTCTGTACACAACAGTCACACCCTGGACTCCTGTGTAGCAGCTGAACTCGTCTCCAGAGGTGTTAAATCACTGAATCATGGGGTCTTTATTGCTTTCTGATACCATGGCACCAACTATGTAAGTTTGCATATCATTTTTACAGAAAACAATGTAGAGGGTAACCAAATAGATTTCTTTTTTCTTTTAAACTTGGAGGTTGTTTTGTAACAGTATCATAATTTGATTAGTTTATTTGTAACTTCACAAGTGCAGTAATTGAAAACTGACAATTGTCTAGCCCTCCTTTGGTCCTTTTTTTATCTTACAGTCCTAGATGGCTTGGGTTGGAGGGAAGATCATCTAGTTCCAACCCTTCTGCCATGGGCAGGGACACCTTCCACTAGATCAAGTTGCTCACAGCCCCATCCAGCTTGGCCGTAAAACACTCCCAGGGATGGGACATTCACAACTTCTCTGGGGAACATGTTCAAGTGCCTCACCACCCTCACAGTAAAGAATCTATTGCCAGTATCTAATCTAAACCTGCTCTTTTTCAGTTTAAAGTTGTTCCTCCCTGTCCTAGTGGTCCGTACTCTTGTAAAAAGTCTCTCTCCAGCTCTGTTAAAGACTCTTTCAGGTACTGGAAGGTGCTCTAAGGTCTCTCTGTAGATTTTTTGTCTCCAGATGGAATCCCAGCTCCCTCTGTCTTCATAGGTGAGGTTCTCCAGCCCTCTGATCATTGGTGGCCTCCTCTGAACCCTTTTCAACAGGTTCATGTTGGGGGCCCCAGAACTGGACACAGCACTCCAGGTGGGGGGCTCACAAGAGCGGAGTTGAGGGGCAGGTTCACCTCCCTGAACCTGCTGGTCACACTGCTGTAGATACAGCCCAGGGTGGGGTTGGCTTTCTGGGCTGCAAGTGCACATTGACAGATCATGCTGAAATTCTCATCCACCAACACACCTAAGTCCTCCTCAGGGCTACTCTCAAACCATTCTCTGCCATCCTGTATCTGTGCTTGGGATTGCCCTGACCCAGGGGCAGCACCTCACACTTGGCCTCACTGAACTTCAGGAAGTTTGCACAGGGCCACCTCTCAAGCCTGTTGTGGTCCTTCTGAATGGCATGCCTTCCCTTTTTAGGTTATATGTAGTTAATTGTTCTATTGCACTTACTTCCTAAAGTGGTAAGTTAACAGAATACTGCATTTCAAGCAACCCAGGAAAGACCTGTCAAAATTAATTGAAATAGAATTTAAAGTATTCTACAGTGTTATTTATAAAGCTATAGGCAGGATTCTTAAGAGAATATCTACTCTCATGTGTCAAGTAACCACATTTTTCAAGGCATCTGAGGTATCTCACAAAGGTGGCAGCTCTGTGCTCCACATCCTTTATTACATGTTATATTCTTCTGAAAATCTCAGCCTTGCTGGGAGTGCTGTAACTCTGGAAAATCTGAGTCTGTGAATGTTGCCTGTCATATTAACATGTGGAATGTAATGTAGTATATTAATATAAAGTGAGCAAAATTTAATATACTTTGCTCTGACCTTCCTCAGGGTGTCATTTTTGATATGGAGCTAAATGGTGTGATCTGTTCTGCACTGGGACTGTGAGAGCCTATGAAAAGTGTATAAAGCTGTTGATGTAATCCCAAGCTGTTAAGCATCCTTATTCCTTAACTTTGTGCAGGTCAAATATTTATATTAATGTGGTAACTGTTAAAGACATACCTTTGCATATTCTGACATATGCCAAGAGTGTATCCCTGTTGCTAATCCATATGGAATACTCATCTCACTTTGAAGGTCACGCTGTGCAGTTAAAACCATTGTGACATGCTCTGGTTGATGGCTGTATCTGGTAATTAATTTTTAATTACTTTGAATTTCTCTTTCTTTGTAGGTTGATGATTCCACTTGTGATGCTGAAGTACTTTCCTTGCTCCTTGATGCCAAGTTGGTGGTGAAGTGCATGCCCACTGCCTTCTGCCCACGCCTTATTGACCACCTTCTGGCTCACCAGGGAGAGCGAGGTTGGGATGTAGAGGAAATAGCCAGACAGCTGAAAGAGGCAGGATTCCATGCAGAGGCTGGGTCCCTCTTGATGTCTCACCGAGGGACTCATCCTGCACTCAGGACTTTTACCACTGCCCTTCAGGCTGTTCAACATTGGATCTAAAACTGTATTTGTCTGCCTTTTTGCTGGAGATCTTACACAAAAGGGAGAAATTGTTGTTCTAGTCAAGTAACAAAGTGAGTTAATACCTACTTTTTGTGGAAAACAAACAGCACACAGTGAATTCCCATATGCTTCTAATCATTTAAAAATTACTGGTGCAGATTGTATCATTCTGTTGTATGACTAGCAAAGCATTGAATCTGATAATCCTTTTCAGATAAAAGTGTTAAATGGTTACACTCAGTGACATATAAAATGAAACATTAGTAAGCTGGCAGGTTATATACATTTTGTTTTAATTTCTGTAAGTAATCTACTCTTGTCGTAATGTAAAACTAATGTAAAAAATATAAAGATATATATGAAGCAAAAAAGTCACAATGAAGAGTGATTTTGGAGAATTTCAAAACCTCAAAATTTGGTATTGTGCAATGTTGTTATCACAGCTTTTGTTTGCAATAAATAAAATATTTTGCATTTAATGTACCCTCTTTTCTTTCAGCTTTTTAGTCAGATAAATATTTTCTTTCTTCAGCCCCTTTTTTTCTGAAATTCCTGTCTTTCCCTAGTGATGTTTATTCATAAAGACAAGCTGAAGTATTTCGGATATTTTTCTCCACACTTTGGGAAGCCCCATCTCAAATCCTAAACATGTGTTGATACCTTTTGTGAATGCATTTTCAAAGCATTTGCTTATGTTTTTCTTGAGTTCCAAAAAATTGCATAGGTGTATTTATTCCCAAATGCCTTTCTGTCTTAATAAGGTAAAACAACCTTTTGATTGTTTTCAGAGGTTTTTTAACATTACCAGAATGGTTTGATGCTTACTTGTGTTTATAGGAATTTATTATTAAAATTAATCTGTAAATTTGTGCCTAATCTTGTGTTCAGATCTAGTTTTAATGTAATAACGTACAAAAGGGTTACACACAGTAAGATCTACAGGTTGGAAGCAATCTCTAGGGTAATGTAATGTAACCTCCTTCTTAAGGCAGGTTTCCTTTTTGAACAGGTTGCTCAGAACTGCATTCAGTTGGGTCTGGAAAACCTATAAGGATGAATGTCTTCGTTTGGCTGTACCCATGTTGAAAAGCTTTTTAAGTTTGTCTTCTTGAGATCTTTTTTGTTTTACCAGGTTTTACTGACTGAAAATGGCTCAGATGTCAGCCTTACTTCCCACATTGCCCAGGATTCTTAATGAGACTTTTAACAATGCTTTAATTCTTCACATTGTTAACTTACCTTTTGTACTTGCTAGTCCTTCAGTTTTTATGAAAGTGCTTGTATCATCCGTGTATTAACATACATACCAAATTCAAATTTCTGTCACTCAGTTATGTGTTAATTCTGTTCTCTTACATTAGCAGACCCATGAGCCCCAGACTAGTAAAGCAAGTATTTTGTAATTGAAAAGAAAATATGGGAAAAAATTTAAAAAGGTAGTCTAAGTGGCAATCAATAGTTAAGGGCAAACCATGAGGCACACCTCCAGCAAGAAAACGTTGGATTATTCCGTAGAAGATATTTCAATACTTTACAGGGAAGCATTTTGTTCTATCTGCGCATTTTGTTCCTGGGTTAGTAAATTCAGTACTGGATTTTCTGACCATTCAGGATCAGGAAAACTTTGTGTCACTCTAAAGCTGAGCTCTAAAGCTCTAATGAGTGTTACTGCTCTTCTGTCCATTTTCTGGTTTGTTGGCATTACAAATCCATGATAAATGTTTTCTTTATAGTCTGGGCTACTGATTAATTCTATATTCAAAACTTCCACCTGTAAGAAAGAGTATATAGAGTATATATACATGAGTGTATGTTTCAAAGAAAATTTAAGGAAAGAAGAAAGAAGAGGCACATAACAGGGACATATGTATCCCAGTGCCAGACTTTCAGTATCTTCTGTATAGCAGAGTAACATTTGAGGCTCTGGGATTGACGAGGATACACGAGCAGATCCTGGGTTTGGATTTTGGTTTTAGCTTTGTTTTGTTCTTTTTTAAGAAACTCACCTTGGTGTGACTTTTAGCCAGGATATTGTTATACTGAACACTGAGCAGTTCAGTTCTGTCAGTTTGTTTGATTTGCACTTGGGATTTGTTCAGAATACAGCATGAGCTGATTTTTTTTTACCCCAAACAATTCCATGCTCTGGAGATACTTTTGCTCCCAAAAGCAAGTAAATAAAGAGTTGAGTTGTGTCTGGAGGAGCAAGGCTTTCTAAGGTAATTAATCCTGTGCACTGGGTGGAGGTGGAATACTGAGTTTGCAGAGTGAATGAGCATCCTGTTGTAGAGCAGGAAGACTTAAACAGCACAAGGACAAAGCCTTATCTTTCCTTGGTGCTTAGGAAAGTTGGGTTTTAACTACAATGGGTATTTTCAGTAGGTAATTATGACAGCTAAAACTTTCTGAAAAATAAAATCCTCTCTAAGCTTTTCTGTCTACCATGACATTCAGAAACATAAAAATCTTATTTGCTTTTATTTCTTCTTACAGTGATAAATTTCATCTGTCATTTTTCTTCACTTGCTTTGATATTGGCTAACAAAGAGGATGAATTGGTGCTCATGCTAATGACTCTGCTGTTTGAACAAAGCAGGGTGTTCTATCATGTTGATTGAACCTCCATGGGACACACTAAGCTGTGCAAACAGAAGATAAAGTCTGATGTTATGTCCAGCTCAGTCATAGCTGGATCTTACAACCTGGTCAGCATTTCTACCTAAAAACAGACTGCTTTCTGAAGCTTCCTGGGAGCAGCTGGAACTGAACCTAACAGCTTCCCCAATGCACAGCCATGTCATTTCCAAATCCCAGCTTCCTGTGCCTTCTCAGAACCAGATACATGATAGGGGAAAGGTTTTGTGCATGTTGTGGGTTGACCCTGGCTGGACACCAGGTGCCCAGCAAAGCTGTTCTGTCACTGTCCTCAGCTGGGCAGGGGAGAGAAAATACAGCAAAAGTCTCATGGGTAGAGAGAAGGGCAGGGAGAAATCACTCACCAGTGACCGTCACGGGCTAAACAGACTCTACTTCAGGAGATTGCTGTAATTTATTGCCAATCAAACCAGAGTAGGGTAATGAAAAATAAAAACCAAACCTTAAAACACCTTTCCCACAACCCTCCCTCCTTCCCAAGCTCCATTCAGAGGTCTGATTTACAGTCCAGTGTTATTTGTAATCCAGGTACAGAGAACTTTTTCCTTGACTGTTTATCTACCTAATGTACATGCAAAATATTTATTCTAATGAGCAAAACAGATGTATGCTCTTTAAAATAAAAAGCAGTGCTTGAAAACAAATAAGGACTTCAGTCTGAAAGAGAGAATAATAAAGAACACAAACTGGGAATGAAACCAGGGGGTGATTTTAATCATTCTGTTACTACCATCTGCACTGGCTCTGGCTATAGAGAAAAAAGAGACACAGCAGTATCTGAATGTAAATCTCAATAGTATGTATGTGAAATTTGTATATACAGTATCCTGTGTAATCTTGGAATGGGAATGGTAGTGCAACTTAAGATGCAGTCCTGGAAGTGTTTCTTTTGTGATTTCTTCCATTCAATTGGGCACTTAATATTTTGTCATAGTGATGATTTCAGTGTTGCACTGGTGAGGCTACATGTCAAGTGCTGTGTCCAGTTCTGAGCCCCTTCAGAAAAGGCATTGCTGGATCAAGTCCAGAGAAGGATAACAAAGCTGGTGAGAGGTCTAGGGAGTAAGTCCTATGAGGAGCAGCAGAGAGACCTGGGGGTGTTTAGCCGGGAGAAAAAGAGGCTCAAGGGGAACCTTGTCACTCTTTACCAACTACCTGAAAGGAGGTTGTAGGAAGGTGGGAATCAGTCTCAGCAACTAGGGACAGGACAAGAGGATATGGCCTCAATCTATGCCTGGGGAGGTTCCGGTTGGACATTAAGAAGAATTTCTTTACTGAAAGGGTAGTTAAGCATTGGAATTGGTTGCCCAGGGTGGTGGTGGAATCACCATCACTGTAGAGGTTCAAGAAATGACTGGACGGGACGTGGCACTTAGTGGCATGGTCAAGTTCCCAAGGTGATGATCAGTCAAAGATTGGACTTGATTATCTTGGAGGTCTTTTCCAACCTAACTGATTCTGTGATTCTTTGGTGCTTCTTTAGACTGTTAAAAATTTCTGGATGTAAGTGGATGAAAAATTAAGTGATTGTGAGATATGGCTTCCCATAGGAAATAATTCCAGTTTGAGACTATTCAAGATTCAAGATACTTAAAATTTTATATTTTGGGTTATTGTTAGCTTCATATCCAGGTTTAATCTATATGTCTTCAATGACTTGACAGGTCTCCATAAGAAGAAAATTCCTACATAGATGTTTAAGTGGTGTGTTGTTTTTTTCTTATTCATAATGATGGAAAAACAACTGACATGATCAGACCAAACTGCTCAGACAGTGGGGTTTTCTAAAACATTTAACGCATGAAATTCAAGAATCTGAGGGTCTTGGTCCGGAGAGGAATGAAAGTAGTATATATTGCTTATAGAGATGCACAATGAGCAAAGGTAAATGAAGGGGACTATAAGCCACCATTTGTAATTAGAACTCTAGGTTTTTTAATTAGTTGTTGATTCCTTCAGTTGATTTTGCTTTCAACAGACAGTATTTATTATGGCAGTATTCCCTGGATGCCTCAGTAAAGACTTATACTGTGAAAGCTCCGCACCTTTATGCAACAGGATATTTACATTATGTGTTAAAAATTACGTGCATAGAGAAAATAAGCAGTGAAGACATCACGACAATATGATTCTGCTCAGCACCTGCTTGTCCTTACCAACATGGACCATACCAGGTTGAAGATGTCTTTTTGGCTTTGTTCACCAAATCACGTTTGTTTCTTTCACCACCTTTATCCAAGGATTCTCAGTTTAAACTGAAGTTTGGTCTTACACGGCAATTATCAAGGAAAAATATACTGACTAGGAAGGATATGCTGCCTCTGTTGAAATGTCAGTGCTCTGTTTATGCTCTGGATCTGGGCAATCTGGCTCTCTCTATGAGAGAAAATGAAGGAATATCAGTGACAGCTTTAAGAGAATCCCTATTTAGAAGGATGTTAAGAAAAGGAAGTTATTTTGGAACTTTTCTCAGTGGCTTTTAGGAGGACATGAAAAATACAGTATTTCTTCAGATTTTGATAACCATCAAATAATATTTTAGGAGCAAAACAGAGAAGAGATTTGGTTTTGACTTGTAAGATTAGTTTGCTGAAGTCATAATAAAGTCATCAGTCCTCTGAGGTCAGAAAGACTAGTTCCTTCTTTTAATTCCTTAATCGTGTATAAAATTGTCAGCACTGAAAAAAGAAAGGGTAAGGAAAAATAACTTTTGCACTTAGCACTTTACAAGCTACAGGGGTATTTGAATACATTTATATCTAATTCCTTGAAATGCCACTAAAATACTTTTCAGTTGCCTACATAAGGCTTCTAAAAATAGTTGGTATTTTTGATAACTTCTCTGTACTCCAAGATCCTACTTTAAATGTGATGAGTTATTACTGCTTTAAAAAGTTGCATTTTCCATCCTGTAAGCTGAAAAGTAAGAGAAGGAAGGAAAGAGAGCACAGGTGGTGTTTATGCCAGTGCCTTATTTTTGGCTGTATTGAAGAGTAGTGCCTTATACACATAGCAAAGTATGAGTAGCTGCTGCTCAGTCTCTTACATTTCAGGCCTGAAATGCAGGGAGCACCTTTGAAAGTGTTTCCCTGTTCTCCCAGATGTTCACTGATCTCAGTGTATCCAAGACCTGTTGGACAAGGCTCAAGGTCTTCAGGATTATCAACAGTAGAACAAAACAGGGAGCAGAACCACCTATGTTAAATTTCCTGCTATGCTGTGCCTGAAGACACTGGCAATGTTCTTGATGGTTCATTTGTTTTTCATGACATTTTGTAGTGTTTGAGATTTTCAGCAAGGATTTAATGCTGTTTGATGTTGTTTGGAGTTTACTCTGACAGCATGGAGTAAATGTTCTTCCTGGCTGGCAATACCAGTCTGATTTATTGTCCTGTGGATGTAATGTGTCTCAAGAGAAAACCAATTGGTACCAACAACTACCTTATCTGGGAAGATCTCCTTTCATTAGCATGTTACTTACTGCAACTGCTATTTTTCTGGTTTTAATCATAGTTTCATAAGTAAGGATTAAAATTGTAGGTGAACAGAAATCAGAAAGCTGGATTTTGTAATCCTAAAACATCTCTATGCTACAACAGATCAAATTTCAGATCTAAAGGCTTAACCACAGGAATATTGTAACTGTGGGGAAAAGAGTGGAATAATTCCTGGCATCCCTAGGATAAGTTTGAATAACACAACCTCTGGTGTTTACAGAGCTGCCACTGAGGATTGCTGAGAAGTGTCACACAACCACACATGGGAAGTGGTGGTTGACAGCCAACATCTCAAAGCCCGGCTTTACTGATGAGTTTGGCTTAACCCTAGGCCTCCCCTCTATTAAAGAGAGCTCTCCTCTCTATTGAAGACTACTGTTTAGCACTGCTGTGGAAAATAGTACTTCGAGGAGGGGGGTTGATGTCAAGGGTGTTAGCTGTCAGTGCTTGGAGCTGGCAGCTTTTCCAGCTCCTGAGAGCTGCAGATCAGTTTGCATTGCCATGTACATTTGTAACTTTGAGACATTGACCTTACAGGATGAAATTTCCCTTGCCTGCTCTTTGTGGTTTCTGGTTTGCACCTGAACTATAAAAAGTGAGCTGTGAGGCAGATGAAGGAGGACTTTGTGGTTGCTTGTTCTCTTGCAGTATGCCAAGATTTTTCCCTATTGTCCTGGAAAATTTTAGCAGTTGTTATGACTTCTGTAGTCTCAGTGATGTAGTCACAGCTTTTGACATTACCAAAAATTAAGCAATCTGTGAAGTAGGCCATCTTAGTATCAAAACTGTAACAGTAAGTCTATTAACATGTTTTTGGCAGTCACTTTATGAAACATCCTCTTAGGAGTAACTTCATAGCAAAAAGGATATGTAGCTTTAAGATTGACTGAACCAACCAAAATTTGAATTGTGTTCTAGTGACTCTATAGGACATCTTATAAATGTCATTTTTATTAAGACTACACCAATGTATTCAACTTCCTCTTTGTAGTGTTTATGAGTGAGAAGAAAGAGGTTTTCCAGAAGTATCCAGAGAATTTGCTGCTTGACCAGCCTGTTCCTCTCTTTTAGAGCAGCCACTAGGAAATGTGCACTCAATCACATCAGTGGTGCTCCTTCCAGAGACACACCAGAAGAAAGAAGAGGTCCTTTGGCTTATCTGTTTGTCTTTTGTTAAGAGGTCAGAGCACAGAGCAGAGAGAAGGATTAGAGAGAGGTAAATTATTTTTCTATAAACATTAATTTCTGGTTGTGTCATTACTCATTCATTTATGGGGGCCTCTCCCAGTTCTTCTCCTTTGCCATTTAACCAGAGCATCAGTGTAAACCATATGAGGGGTTCAAATATTATGGGATTGAAATAATGGAAGAAATTTGCTCTTTTTAGAGCTATTCCAGACATTTGTGATGAAAATCAAATGAATGGGTGTAGCCTAATTTTCTTGTTAGAGTTTCTTGCAGACAAGCTTAGATTTTTTTCTTTATTTTAGATTTTTCAAATATTCAAGTAACTATTTTTATACGAGTTTTATTCTCCAGATTGTTTACCACAACTTATTACTTTCCTGAGCTTCTATGATTTTTAATTAATCATCATTTGGCTGAGAGGATTCAGAAGCCATTGTTTCACTCCTGGAATTCATAGCTAAATGTTCCTTTTTTTTTTTTTAAGAGGGAGACAACATAGTGATAGAAGTGAATCAGGATCTGTAATATGTAAATTCCATAGCTATCCCTCCTTCTAACAGCAAAAATCTCCTTTACAGATGTTTAGAATAAAATGAGAAGAGCTTCAGACCCCAGCACAAGGAATTCATGGCCTGTATCCTAAAGTGTGTTGTGAATTGTTTATGACTCGGCCTGGGAGAATACTATTGAAATAATCTACCTGCCAATAATCAGATGATGGTACACAGATGTATTAGCTCTCTGCTTTGATTTAGCAATGATTTCTATCTGGCCTGGAACTGAATCCATATGGTGCTTCTTATTAACCTGTTTGAAGAGACTGATCTTGTTCAACCTTCTGTTTGTAGGCTGCCAGAGAAGAGATGGGTGAAAGCTCTTGTTCATGAAAGGGTGGACATAGTGTCGGCTGTTCCCAGGGACATGTAGAGTTTAGAAAAACACTGTCCTGACTTCTCCTTTCCCACCTAGATCTTGTGATTTCTGTGAGTCTGAAGTTGCAAGTCACAAGTCAGAATGGCCCTAGGCTGGAACTTCAGCTAGAGGGAGAGAGGTTTGGGTCCTCCAGCAGGTAGCCCAGCAGCACAGCCCCAATTCCCTCTCCCTCACCTTGAGCCTGGAGTTACAGCTGGAGGGAAGCTGAAGAGAGTCTTCCTGGGGAAGAGGTAAGCAGCAGATAGTTATTCCTGAAGAACTTCTTTGGACCATCTGAGGAGCAATGGCCCTTGAGTACATTGGTGGTCAGGAGTAGGATTAAGAGAGACAAAGTCCCATTATAGTGAGGCATTTAGCAAATAGCAAATTTTCCCTTAAAGTTTCCTGTTTTAAAAATAGTGCTCACAGCCTCTTGTAGGTAAGCACTTGCAAATATATACTACCAATAAATTACCTGCAGACGCTTTTTCATACCAGTCATCAGAAACCAGGTCAAGCATCTTCAACACTGAGAAAGTCAACCCAGTGACAACAGGCATAAGGTGGGCTCTGCACTATTGGATGTTTCTCATGCCACTCTGTTTCAAGCAGTTTGACACTAAATTAGTGTCCAAATAAAGTGTCCAAATTAGAAGTTGTGCTAGGTACTTTCCATGGGTTAATTAGTCCTAGTACTTCACTGTCATCATGTTAAAAAGCTTTGTTTTGTTTAATTTTCCTAAAACTGTAATAGAAAAACATCCCTGTTTCAAATTAACTGTTAGAATAATGGAGAATACCTCATTGTTGCTTCGTTCATTACTATAAACTTTTATATTTTGAAAGGCTTTTTGAAACATTGTCTTTAGTTTCAACAAATATATTTCTTTGATTTTTCTATCTTTTTTTTTCACTGTTACTTTTTAGACCACCTCCTTTGCTTTCTCCTTGAGCTGTCAAATTTTATTTGAAATACTGTACCATAGATATGATCTTGTCAATACTTTGCAGAATAGAATAGCTACTTTTCATGGCCTTCATGCAATGCTCCTCTACCTTCATTACAGAATTATTTTTGCTCTGTACTCATGTTCTCAATGCATTTTATTTGTAGCTTACTGTAGTCCCAGCTACATTTCTGCAATGGTACTGTGCAAACAGTCTCATTTTTTGTATTTACAACTTTAATTCTTCTTTCTTAGCTGTACCATTTTTTGGTTAAATTTCATGGCATTTTTTTTGATAAAAGCTTTTGATAAGAGGCTTTAACCCTGTCCCTGAAAATCTTTAAGGCATTTGCAGCATCCACAAATTGTTTCTGCTCTCAACCGTATCACTACTGGAAATTCAGAATATAATTCAAAACCTATGACAGATCTCCTGTTTCATCTCCCACCTTTCCAGGCTAAAAGTAACTATTGATAACTGTTCTATGAACATGTTATTTTTCTTGTTATTGTCAGTTGGTTGTGCAGTCAACTAATATTAACTTCACTTAGATGATATATCCTTCATTTTCCTATGTAAATGGCAAATGCCAAAAGCTTTACTAAAGGCATCATGCAAATGTTAATCTTCCTCCTAGTTTGATAGTCCTGTATATTGGGTTTCCATGGCAAGGTGGTGTTAGCAGGGGGCCTACAGGAGTGGCTTCTGTGAGAAGCTGCCAGAAGCTTCCTCTGTGTTCAGCAGAGCCAATGCCAGCTGGCTCCAGGATGGACCCACTGCTGGCCAAGGCTGAGCCCACCAGTGATGGTGGTAGCACCTCTGGAATAACAGAGTTAAGATGGGGAAAGAAGTTATTGTGCAGAAGGAATTGTGGCCAGCGAAGAAAGGAGTGAGAATATATGAGAGGAACAACTTGCAGACCCCAAGGTCAGTGCAGAAGGAGGGGCAGGAGCTGCTCCAGGCACTGCAGCTGAGGTTCCCCTGCAGCCTGTGGTATAGACCTTGGTGGGGCAGCCGTGCCCCTGCAGCCTGGGGAGGACTCCATGCTGGAACAGGTAGATGTCATAAAACTGGCTGTGACCTTGTGGGAAGCCCGTACTGGAGCATTTTCCTGGCTGGGGCAGCTTTGGTGGGCATCCAGCCCAAGTCAACCCACCTCACCCTGTCAGGGAAGCAAATTTCATTAGTGTGACACCACGTCTTTTAGACAATCCATTTTTTTATATTTATACTTACATTAATATCACCTACTAGCTTACAAAATAATTGGTTTATGTTTTTTTTCACTTTCTTTCAGATATCAGGGTTTGATCTTTAGTTCCCTAGTGACTGACGTATTTTTATTTCTTTTTGTTTAAAGGTAGGTACTTCTTGACTCTGGAGTATCTCTTACCTTTCTTGGGCTCTTGAAGAAAACAATGATTTGGATGTTCTTTGTCTTGTTTCTGACATTTATTCAGATACTTTAATCTTTCAACATACTTGATATTTATCTGTTATTAAATGCACTGGTTTTAGCAGTTTCTTTTATTCAGTTTGTGTGATACAAACACCAGCCTTACTGGTCTCTCCCTGAAACCTCTATCTCCTTCCTCATTTCTTGGCATGAAGCTGTGTCAGGGGAGGTTTAGGTTGGATATTGGGAAAAGGTACTTCCCCCAGAGGGTGATTGGGCACTGAACAGGCTCCCCAGGGAGTGGTCACAGCAACAAGCCTGACAGGCTTCAAGAGGCATTTGGACAGTGCTCTCAGGTACCTGGTGGGATTCAGGGGGATGGGCTTGTCAAGGGCCAGAAGTTGGAGTTCAGTAATCCTTGTGGGTCCCTCCCAACTCAGGATATTCTATGATCCTATGATTCTTTCATGATAAGCACAATTGCAAAAAACTTGTTTGCATTTTCTGCTATGGTTATATCTGTTCTGGACACTTCTTTTACATCTTGATCATCTAGTAGCCATAGAGACACTCTTGTCAGGCTTTCTACCTCTGTGAAGGAGTAGTTACTATTTGTTTCTATGGCCTAAGAGAACATTTTCCTAACTTTTTTTCTTACCTAAATTTTTCTTCTGGTTCTTTCTTCCTTCTTAATTTGAACACGACTCAAAATACCATCTTATTTTTATCACCTTCCCTAATCTTATGCTCCTCTCTGTAGGCCATCTAGTCTTAGTTTGTTTCAGGAATGGCTGGTTATCTTTTTAGCCTTTAGGATGATATACTTAAACAGTCTCTGTCACGGCTCCAAATTTTTCATCTTTTGGATTTCATATCTAATCTGAAAACAATTTTTTAAAAGTTATTTTTATGTGATGTCTCTTTTGAGATAAACCACTTCATTATGGCTTTGGGGGAAAGGAGGTTGTATCTTTTTAATATGCTGATTAAGTGAATGCATGTATGAAAACCAAGCATGCTGCCTACAATAGCTGTAGTTTTGGTGGGGTTTTGTTTGCTTGGGTTTTATTTTGTTTGCTTTGATTTATGTTTTTGTTCTTGTTTTGTTTTACTTTTTTTTAAATAAGTTTTCTAGTTTGCGTCACCATATGTATAAATTTGAAGATGTCATTTAAAGTGTATTCTCTTTGTTCAAGTCTGACCAAAATATTTTCCTGTTTGAGTTTCACCATCCTCTATTCTATTCTGTCCTTGAATGCACATGGGTTTTATGACTTAATTTTTTTTTTAATTTACGCTATGATTTCACCTTCAGTCTGCTTTTCTACTAAGTGCTAAGTTCAGGACATGCTGTCAGGGAATGCTTTAGTGTTGTGTGTAGTAACTTGCATTTTGCCTCCAGAACCTCTCTCTTGCCATTCTCTGGGTCATGGCATGTCACTGTACCATTAACTGTTGTCTTGTCTCTGGATTTCCTATTAAAGTGCTTTATAAAACTGCACTTCTTTTCCTCCTAATCAGAAAGGTCACCAGAAGGCTTTCTAGTATCAAAAACCTTGTCATTGGTGTTCTGGATTACTGAATCCTTCACCTCCATAACCTGCCTCTCCTTGCTCTGTAAAGGTAAATGTGTTGCAGGGAGTATGTGGCCATCATGTTGAGGAGCCATTACCATGTATAGGGTTGTGGACATCACAGGCTTCTGAGACTTCACTTTTGCATGAGTATTGTGAGCCTGGAATGAAATCACTCTGACATCTCCAGACAGCATTCTCCCTTTTACTCATAAACTCTACAAATAGGAAGCTTCATAGAAAAAAGTAGTCTTAATTAAAATTAAGTTGATAGTGCATCCTATAGGGTCACTTGAGAGAGAAAAATCAATTAAAATCTTGGTTCAGTCAATCTTAGAGATGCAGATCCCCCTCTCTTGTTTGTAGAGAAACTTCAGTGTGCCAGTAGTCCTGAGACAGGCAAGGGGAACATGAGGAACATCAGTTCTACTGACGTGAATGTGAATTAAATGCTCAGCCTGTTCAGGAGCTGAGCAAATCCCACCAGCTACAGTTTTGGGACTCCAAATACCTTGAAAATCAGATCCATCAGACTTACGGTGTGCTGTATATAGATGAGCTGTTATTCTTGGAAAGGCTGGGGTGTGAGTTATATGAGTGGGAGACTTGATGTACAAATGATTTTTGGCATAAGACAACTAGAACTATGTTGGGCAATCCAAGAGGTCCTGATTCCCACATCAATTGTCAAATTGTTCTGTTGTTTTTTTCTGAACAGTGATCCTTAATAGATTTTATTTCTGTTTCAGTGCCCTCTGGTGTTTGTATTTTTCTTTAGTTTAGTTCTGTTTTCTTCTTCCTTTTTTTCTGGCATACTTATGCACTTAGATATCTTTCAGCTCAATCCCTTTGTCCCCTGCAATGTTCTTTCTGACAGATCCCATTTAACAATACTAGTCTGTCCTTCTCTCAAAAGTGTTTGCAATGCCCTTGGTTTGTGTTATTTATTTCTTTCTGTCTTCTTTTCCTTTCTTCCTTATTTTTTTATAAACTCTAAAAGTCTGGGGTTTATTATTTCTTGGACCACGCACCTGCAGTGGTTTCCATGGCAACATGATTCTGCAGCCCCCAGCTGTTTCATTCCTCATTCTTATTAGCAGTTTGCTGGATGCTGGTAAAAATGCTGTGGGTTTGGAGAGACAACCTTGCAGCTGACAGCACAAGCGTTTAATTACTTTGAAACTGCTTGTCTGTTTGCAAGTCCAGTCACTTTACCTGGGATGAGAACACAAGTCAGCTATGACAGTTTAGCAATCTCATCTCATTAGTTGTGCTTTCTTGTTATCTTTACATATCTATCTTATGCTTAAGCTGATTGCTCATACTCAATCCAATTATTTCTTATGATCTAAGCATATTCAGATGGCTTCAATTCTTCCTCTGTCTTTCAGGAAACCTGAAAAATGACTGCATTCCTTTAAATAAAATGTACAAAAGACTTACTGTAGACAAGCAGAAGCTGGGCTGTCAAGCCTCCTAAGTACCTTCACAAAAATACCTTCATCATGTCCCTGAAAGTAAAATCTTTATTACTTCGAGACGGGGTCTTGAGCAGAGATTGTATTGAAAGAATATAATGATCTTTCCATCTGCAAATCTTAGTTTTATGCCCCTCATCACAGTGGGATCTGAATGTCTAACGAAGAGAAATAATAAGTGAGGTTTCAAGGAGAAAATCAATCATATTTTACTGAGATCTTGCCTAGATTCTACTAATAAAAGTCTAGTGGATTAACACCTGTTGTATTATTGCCAGTAAAAATGGTGTTATTGTAAGGGGACTGGCTTCATATTTTATTATTCCCACAAAGCAAAATGCAAAATAAATGCTGACACCATGAAAAAGTATAAATAACCTATTCTGTTTTGTTTGTAACTAATTTTGTAATCTCATAACATAATGTGGGTAAACAAAGATAAAAATACACAATAGTAACATCAAAGGTAGGGTTTAGCTAAAAAAATATTTTGGACAGTTAAACAAAAAGGAAAAAAATCTTCCTACATTAAAAACTCTGATGTCAAATTTGAAGAATCAATTTATAAGAGAAAGTAACAGAGAGGAACTGTCTGTGAAAATGGGAATTTTAAGATGGCCAAGTGAAGTTTTTTTAAAATCTAGACAGGTGCTGGATCAAGCCAACTAGAGCCACATTTGTATGTAGGTCACGAAATACAAATTCTTTGAAATAAGAATATCTTTGAAAGGTGTTATTTTGATGACTCTTTCAAATAAGCTTTTAAAACAGTTTAAAGACTGTTTTAGAAGTAAGTAAGCTTTGTTTCTAAATTGCTGTACAAGACAGAATTATTTCAGTTGCTTTTATATCAACATTAAATTGTAATTATTCAAGTGTAATATCAATCAATGATACAAACAGCTTTATTACATTTTTTAAAGGTTTTTTTTTGTTTCTTTGCTTTCTTTAGAATTTGTCTTATGCTCAGCTCCACATAATTATTTGAAATAGAGCAGAAATTTTATGTCCTGCTTTTGGATATATTTACAAACTTGTAGATTTTTAATTTTTTTCTTCTAAACTGTTAAATAGACCAATTTAATTTGTATTTTACATGAAGAAATTATATCCTGTGTACTCTAAAAAAACCCCACAAACTGAGGGAAACTGAAAGGTCAGTTTCTATTATTCTTGATATGCAGGTAAGATTTAGTAAAGTTCTCTGTATTTGCCAATTTGCTTTCCTTCATGTGTTGGTATGATGATGTTATTTTGAATTAAGGCTTGTTCCCTTCCTGATTTTAGTGAGATTCTTAATGCTTTTTAACACAGTAAAGTGGGTTTGGTTTTGTTTTTGGGAGGGTTTTAGGACAAAATAATTAAATAATTATATATCAGATACAATAAAGCGTTCTCTAGTATTATAGTATTGTCCATGTATTTTGTTTTATGTTCATCATGTCTTGGGCTTTCAGGTGAAAAAAACCCATCTTTGCTTCCATTGACTTGTGCAGATAAGCCCTGGCATTTCTGAGCTTTCAGCGTGTTGTTATTGCTATTTATAGTAACATACATTTCTGTATTGCTGCCAACATGGAAACAAAAGGCTGGAACTGGTGAAATGTAGGTGTTGTTAGCAGGGTCAGCATCATTCAGCTTGTACAGACGCTGTAAAAGTGTGCAAGGGCAAACATCAATCCAGTTTCCAACTCAGAAATTTTCACTAAGCAAACAGGAATAAAGTTATTGCTCTCTTCTCACCCCGACCTGGGATCTGCATGCCAAGCTGGAGTCTCCTCTCATGGTGCCTGATGACCTCTAAAAAGATTCAGCACCTCAAACATAGAATAACTGTGGGTTTTCTGTGGGTTTGGGGGTGTGTTCCCCACCCTGCAGACAATTTTGTAGCCACAGCCTCTTCAGCTGAATTCTTGTGTATATTTGTGTAGCCCAACAGATATTCTGAACAAGGCCTAATGCAGTTATCCTTTTAGTGGAGAGGAGTTGTTTTTTTTTAAATTTTGAAAACTGTCCACAAAATATGGCCAGTATAGGAGTTTTCTAAGTCCTGTGTATGCAACAGGTATTTTATTGATTGGAAATTCTGTGTTTTGTATATGTACATGAATACACATTTAGAATACAATTGATGGTCAACAAGTACAAGTCAGAGTTTCTGTGGAGTGCTGAGAGTACTGAATTGCCCTCCACAAGCTGCCGATGTCCTTGGGTGGGAGGTCTCCACTGCAAAGCTGAGTCTCTCGGTAGGTTTAGTGTGAAGTTGGATCAAAAGACTGAATATATGGGTCAGGTTCATAGAATCATTGAATAGTTCGGGTTGGAAGGGACCTCTGAAGTTCACTTAGTCCCTTGCAATGAGCAGGGACATCTTCCACTAGATCAGATCACTCAGAATCCTGCCCAACCCGACCTTGAATGTTTTGAGGGATGGGTATCTATCACCTCTCTGGGCAACCTGTGACAGCGTTTCACCACCCTCATTGTAAAAAACTTCTTCCTATATCTAATCCATACCTACCCTCCTTCAGTTAAAAACCATTACCCCTTGTCCTTTTGCTACAGGACCTACCAAAAAGTCTGTCCCCATCTTTCTCGTAGGCCCCCATTACATACTAAAGGTTTTTTGCAGCCAGCGCTGAGGACATGAGCACAGCATGGCTCAGAGGGTGCAGGGAGCTCTGCAGCCAATGATGGGTGGCCATGGCCCAAGGAAGAGTCATCATAGGCCAGAGCAGAAAAAGGAGGGAATTTTAAGACTTGATCTGCGTTTCCAAGGATTGCCTCCCTATTCCTGTGAACTCCAGTTTGAGTGGAAAATCACAGCTGTGTGCGATTCTTAATGAATGGAGGTATCTGGCTGCTTTTTGATTGATTATTTATTAACTAAAATTAATTTTGTTTTCAGAAGGGTGTGCAGTGTGTGATTTGTTTCCCCTCTGGCAACAGAGCTAAACAGTGTCAGCTTCCATTCACTAAAACTTCCTCTTCTTCAACATCTTATTTTTTCTCTAAATCATTGTCTGATAGAGTGGACATAAGACCTGGACAAATAATTAATTCATAATTCTAAAATTAATTCTAATTCTTGCTTTGTAAAGGAGAAACTCCACAGGTTTTAGTGTATAGCCTCTATTTCAGCCCCAGTACAGAACTGTATAGCTGGAATGCATTGAAAACCATTTAATTAACAGTAGGGAACATTTTTCAGGACAAAACGAATTACTAATTGTGGAGAGTGGTGATTTATGTATATATTCCTATGTGGAGTACAATTTTTTATCTATCTGAGCAACTCCACACGCTGTGACAAATATAGGATTCTAAAGTTAAGCACTTGTAAGAAAAATAAATGGTACATGTATTGAATATCCCCTTTTGCAGCCACAAAATCCATAAACATTAGATTAACAGATACTGGAGGAGGGGTGGGGGGAGATGGGGAATGCCATTTAATTTTTAGGGTTTTTTTTCATGTCTACCAGATTGGAAAGAGCCACAGCAGACAGAGAAGATGGGTGTGAATTAACCATCCATAAACATTACCTTCTCCTCTGCTGCCTCCTGCAATTTCAGACTGCTGTTGGTGAATGGACCACCTCTTCCAGGGAGGAACAGTTAGAATTTGTGTGGCAAGGAAGCCACAGTTCAGCATTTTCCTTCTTACTGGTAAATTTTTATTGTTGAATAAAAGGGGATCCTATGTATGGCACTTGCAAAATTCTGACCTTTTGTTGGGAATGAGACAAATAACATTCTTAAGCTGACAAACTAGGCTCTGAAATAGTCACACTGCAGCTTTATGTGAACATACTTCTACTGATTTTTTTAAAAAATATGTATAGCGTAAAAAAATATCACAAGAGGGACTTTGATCCTGACATTGTTAAAGAGGAGAGCAGCTAAGAAAGGCCACTGACATCTTCTGGGACCTTTATGACTGTCTGATGCAACCATGTCTGTGCCTGCACTCTGAGTTCACCTGTGCTTTTAGTTTTTCATTATGCTGCCATAACTGTCACCTGCTGAATGCAGAACATCAGACTCACCTGCCAAGGAGGGAATGATGCTGTGTATCCAACATGCACACTTCACACAATAAGCAGACATCTCATGGCCAATGTGCTGATGGTTCTCGTCACAGGCAGGTCCTGACAGAAACAGCAAACCCAACTGAAACCAAAACAGAAAACCCCAAGGACTTGCTGAGCATTACGGAGTAGTTGCAGAACCATATGCATGATGTGAGAGGAACAGAAGTAGTTACAAGTTGACTGGTTTAACTGGTTTGGTGAAATAGAAAGGAGTTGCTGGGTAGCATGTTCAGAGGCTGCCAGTGATGCCTGCACAGCTGGGGCTGAGGAGGAAGAGACTTCATCTGGCCTTAGCCATCTGTCACTTTGAAATGGCACTCTATCTTTTCTCTCCATTCTGCCTGACACTTCAGCACAATGGGTAGTTTGGTTTTGTGCCTCTTGGATTCTAAGCCCTTTCAAAAACTTCCAGTGGGGCTGCAAATATTAACAAAGAGGATTGCTGCATAGGGAACATCCACACTCACAGAGGCTCTCCTGGTAGGAATAAGGTATTTCCATGCCTTAGTGCTCTCTTAAACCTCTCCCCAGTCTTAATCATAACAAAAGTTCATTTATATTCACAAACTTTTCCAGACTTACTGGAACATCTCACCTGTCCCAATGGATAGGAGTGCTGCACTGAGCAGGTAATGCTTGATTCCAGACTTGGATGAGGATTAGATTTATAAAAGTATATCCTGTCTTGACAGGAGTGCTTTTAAAACCAGAGCTTTTAATATCTGAGACTAGAGCCTGTGTGTCCCCAAGCACAGGGCTATGCTGACTCAATTCTCTGAATACAGAACTAGCAAGTAAGTTTCTCATTAGATTGCGGTGGCTGTGATTTACATGAATTTGGACAGGTTGTTAGGGAAGTCAAGAATGGTCATGAGAAACGTGTTTAGTTTAACAAACTAGGTAGAAGTGCTGATACTTCTGGAAAGAAAGTTCTTTTATATTGTCCACTGAACTCCTAGTGAGATACAGGGTAACACCCACCCTTCTGAAAGAGAAGATGAAATAAAAGGTGATTTTATTACCTGAGAAACAGCCTTACTTACGGTCTTACCTTTCAATAGTGGCATATAAACATTCTGGATGTCTTGGCACCAGAAACATATAACAACAATAGTTTTTGTTGTATTTTTTTGAGAGACCATCTATGCAATGAAATGCAGATCTGCTGGAGTGCTGATATTGTGAAAAATGGAGCTGGAAATGGGGTAGAACTTTACCAACAGTTGGGGTTAATCTACATATAGCAATTACTTTTGTTGTCAGCAGTTTAAATTTACCCATTCAGAAAGGTTTAAGAGAATCAGACTTCTTTTAAAATGGAGTCCAAGATACATGTAAATGAGGCTGTGCTGCTAAAACCTCCCCTTTGGTTCTACCACATAAGACAGGCTTGCAGGGACTTATTAATTACCTTGGTGTGCCTGTGGCAGGAGGTCCCAGTAGAGCCTAAAGGTCCATTACTCTGGTTTTATGCACATTGCCTGTACCACGTCTGTACCATGATAGACATAGAAAGGATGTCAGTCTCAGGGATTCGTTTGCAGGAGAAAAAAATTGCAATTTGAGATGTGCACTAAACCTGTATCATTTACTCCTTATTTGTATTTACCAGCAAAAGCACCCAGTGTGCTTGGCTGATAAAGAAGGTCAGAAGAAGCAGAGTGGGACAACAACTCAATACACTCAAGGGTGGGAATGGCTCCATTTAAATTGTTATAATAAACAATTACTTACCCTGTGCCTCAAGACTTAAAATGGATTTAATAGCCACTAAGCACACTGCTTTTTAGTGAAAGGTCGGCATGACTTCACCATGAATGAGATAGCGAATTTTGCACTGTTGGTATTTTGGATACCCAATGCATACATTTTGAATGCCCCATAACCTCTGACACCATTCCAAACTACTTTTGAGTCTGCCTAAAAAACATCTCTGATATTTTTGTAAGGTGAACCAGGCACACACATGTCTAAGTAATGATTCTCTTGAAAGAGCAAGAAGAGAAAGTCTATTCCCTATAAAAAGAACCCCGTGGAAAAGTATGCAGCAAGAATCTGATTTACTGTTGCATTAAACATTTCTCTTAAGTGCAGTGCAAATGAAATTGGGCAAGGGACCTTTGTAGGCTCAGGTTGCCATCTGTAGTAAGAAAAAAAATCTTATGCTGGAACTAATTACATGACTCTAGGGATCTTGCTAAAGGAATATCCAGGGGGTCCTCTTGGTGATCCATTCTTTCTCACAAATCAAAGTAGGTGAAGAAAAGAAAAGAAAATCCTGGAGCTCAGCCAGCAGTTATGTGAATAATTTAAAACTAAAGGTCCCGTTTCTGAAAAATAGCAGTACCCTGGACTGGTGCTTCAGCCAAAAATGCTTGTAAAATCAAAATTGTTCATCTTCCCTTGAGGGCACTAATTCTGTCAACCAGCAACTATCTGGGACAGCCACAAGTGTCTTAAAACAGCAGCATGAAAGGAGACAAAGTGAGTGTTAGACAAACTCAGTCTTCCATGAATAAGTTGAACAAAAAATCATTTGAACAAAAATCATGTAGCTGGAAGTTCCTGTTCCCAGATCTAAGGAGTCATTTTGTGCAATGAAGTCAAGCAAGGCAGCAGTGCTTTCTTCTACATAGAATATACATTTGCTATGGATGTAATACATTTGAAATATATTTAGAAGTCTTTGATTTTTCAAGTTTTTAATAATATGTTTTTACACATAAAATGTCCAGTTTTTCACTAGATGAAGTGTTCTTAGTTTTCTTCAGTCACTTCTAAGAGCAACAATTGAAATGAAGGGTTTGATTCCCCAAACAAAGCTTCTCCCCAGCCTTTATCCAAAAGTGAATTGGTGATACTGCTCTGGCAGCTGGAGTCCCCTGGTGGCACCTATGCCTTCCTCTTTTTAGGCTGTGAAAAATGTTTTGCCGCAGACCACTTTGAATAATATCTTTAAAAAAAGTTTTAAATGAAAGTCATCTACATTGTTAGTCATCTGTTTTGAGGGATTTTTTTGGACAAATTCATTGTTGCATTTTTCTTTCCAGGCAACAGTACTTGAAAATATTGTCTCAAATTTTTTAAGTCTTTTGGGAATCTGAGTTACGTATCTCAGTAAATGTGATATCTCCTGAATCAGCTTTCTAGATCTGTGCTACATGTCTGCATGCTGGCATCTAAATGCAGATATCTTAATCTTGAACTGAATAATGATTCTGGCTTGCATACATAAATATCTGTGTAGAGACCAATGTCTGGTGTCATAAGCTGGAGCCAAATCCACCCATAAGGTCATGCTAAAAGGTGGTATTCTTAGAAAGCAGCTTGTTATCATATTAGCAGGACCTTGCAGTGCAACATGCCATGGTAGAAAAGACTAACTTGATCCTTGTCTGCTGGATAAGGATAGTATCAAGTGAGATAAGAAGGTAATTTTTATCTAGCATGGCTGAGTCAATGGATTTGTCACTTAAGTCTTCATAAATACAGTAAAATTTGTGAGAACTTAGAACTGATTCGTAACTGTAAAAAACTGTCTTATGGTGAGAAGCTTAAGCAGATGAAAGTTCTGCAAAAGAAGACTATGAGGTGTTTTGGTTGTTGGGGATAAGACTCATCTAAGTGGAGTAAATGGAGTACTGAAGAGGTTTAATTTTTGCACGTAAGTGTAGAACTATCAATATGTCAAAGGCTTTGGCTTAGTCATAGAGATTTTGTTTTTAAAAGCAGATATAATTAACCCTAGAACAACTATTTAGAAAAAGGTAGTTTCTTTAGCCTTTTAGTGTTTTTACCAGTATTTTCTCTTTCAGATCACAAACCTTTACTAAAACTGTTATTCAAGTTTCTGCAGTAAATGCATGGAGTAACCAGTAACATCTTGTCAGATGAGCTGATCTCCAAAACTCTTTCATATAGATTCTAACTCTAATTTGTTCTCATCTTTGACTCAGTGCCTTTCTGTGCATAGATGTAGATTAAGGCACATAAATGTCATTCTACTATAGCAGGTACTGTTACATATAAAGTCAGATTGAAGGTGCTTATTCTTCAGTATCTCTCCTATCTGAATTTATATGGACAGTTTTCAAGGCTACTTCTTGAAGTATTTTGTCTACTTTCTATGATTTTATCAGCTGAAAGAAAAAACATCATGCTTTCAGGTTATATTACCTGTACTCATGTGATTTATTTACATACTTGTTTCCATTTAACTGAGAGAGGTCCAGAATATAAGGTTTACTTTGGGACATGAGCTAATACACAGAAAAAGACTACTACCACCATAACTTCAAGAAATACATTGGTTAATATTTAGTAGAAATATTGATACTGCAGCAGTCCCGTAGCATCAGTCTAGTGAAAGTGTGAAGACATCAGTTATAGGAGAGCTATTTAGAAAAGGTTTTTCTGTGTCTTAATGCTGAATTCTATTTTGTTCTTCAGAGCTGTGACTCAGCAGTCACCCAGTAAGATTGTCCTGAAGGAAAAATTCTGACCAAGAGAGGAGAGCAGTTGTAAACATTGTTAAGTCATCCCTGAGAAATTGAACAGCAAGGGATAAAGAAAGTCCTGGTGGTTCCTTCCCTTTCCTATACTTGAGGTCCAGACATGTTGTGTAATGTGTTTCGTGTAAGCTATAAAAGGAATCCTTGTTCCAGAGATTATGTAGACAAGAAAAAGGAGAAGAAAGATGTAATTGCAAGGAGAGATTAAATGATTCACCTACTCTGAAACCTGACAGAGGAGAAGTGCTGCCTTTCCTCCGCCCCTGAAGCCTCTGCAGACTAAGACCTCTGCCCCTGAGACTATCCTGGCATTTGTCTAGAAGTGAGAAAAAATGACTTGTTCAGTTTGCATGTCTGGTTTGTAATATTTGGATCTATTTCTGTTTAAAAAAGCTGTGCTTTAAACAGAGGAGAGCCATAATAATTATAAACATGGTGGGAAAAACTTTAAAAACCCTGTTAGTTTGTGTACACGTGTGCCCAGCAAGGCAGGAGCCTTGGATTGGAGAGCACACAGGTGAGAAAGATAAATATTGTTTCAAAGGAAAGAGAAGGAGTCTATCTAGAAAACTTTTTTTTTTCTGGTAGCATTCAGTGTGTGAATCTTGTAGGTAATGGTTGTTGGGTTTCTGTGAGAGGAGGCACAGCAGACTGAAACTGAGATGGCTGCAGTGTGAGTTGGCTGGGAGCACAGCAGCAGAGCTGTCTGCATGAGCAGCTGGAGCCTCAAATACATTCCCTAGTTCAGCCCTTGTACCAAGCATCAACATCACAGGGTAAATATCACAGGGACATCCTCTTTAGGGTTAGAAATGAGGTGGGGTAATCCCTATTGTTATGCCAGTAAACATTACCAAGAAGAAGAGGTGGGCTTGGTCTGAAGTGTCATATTGTGTCATTAGTCATCTTAGTCTCTTGAATTATTTTGGATTTACAGTTTGCTGCAGACTTGTGTTATCATTTTCTCTCCTTTGCCTTTTGTAAGTAATTAGATGCCTGTTTGCAAAATTCAAAAGGCAGCATGTACAGAAAATGCCCCACTTTTCTTCTAGAAACGAGAACTGTGAATTGTTGCCACTCACTATGTGCCAGCAAGGGAGATGACCATCTGGAAAGCAACTTTGCAGTAAAGGACTTTGGGGTCCTTGTGGACACCAGGTTGAACATGAGCCAGAAATGCACCCTTGCAGCAAATATGGCAAATGGTACAGAGGAGTGCTGCTGGTGGGATGAGGGAGGTGACACTCCTTTCTACTCAGAACTCATGTGGCAACACCAGAAGCACCGTGTCCAGTTACCGGCTCTCCAGTACAAGGGAGATAAGGACATAGCAGAGAAAAGTGAAGGGTGACAAAGAGAAGGCTCATAGGAATCTTCTCCACGTGTACAAATACCCAAAGAAACAGTGCAAAGAAGATGGAGCCAGACTCTTTTCAGTGGTGCCCAGTGACAGATGAGGAGTCAAGGGACACAAAATGAAACACAGGAGAGTACATCTGAACCTCAGGAAACACTTTTTCTCAGTGAGAATGACCAAGCAGTGGCACAGGTCACCGAGGGAGGTGGAAAATTCTCCCTTCCTGGATACACTCAAAAGCCATTTGGATACAGTCCTGAGTAGCTGGCTTAAAGAGCCCCTGCCTTGAGTAGGGGTTTTGGCAAGATGACCTCCAGAGCTCCCTTCCAACCTCAATCATTCTGTAATTCAGTGATGAGACCTTTCATCTACTGTTAAGCTTACCATGCCACTGCCATCACAGTCACATCTGTGGGCATGTGCATTCCCAACCAGGGGCAGACAGGCACTGAACTACCCAGCTTATCCCCCAGGCTGGACAGACTCCCTTGCAGATCAGGTGTGCAAGCACTTTATGAATGTTTCTGCAGAGTGCAATTCCTTCAGAAACATGCCAGACTCTCAGCAAGGGGTGGTGCTGTGCCCTGCTAGATGAAGCAGATCTAGGGAATGGTTGGAGTTCAGGCAGAGGAAGGAGAGAGACCTACCAGAACAGGTAATTGATCTTCTCGGTCTGTGCTTTAACCTCTAATGGTAACTAATTTTGTGATGGATCTTTGTTACTTGTGTGTGCAGTGTATTAATTTTTGAGGTGAGAAGCATTTTCATGCTGCCTTCAAAACTGGTTTTATGCTTTTAAAAACCTTAGAAGCATTAAAGAAAAATAAGAAAGAAAAACATGAGGATTCTGCTTTTGGAAGCTTTTTCTGTGGCTGGAAGGAAATTGTATTATCCATTGCATATGTGCTTAACCAAATCTGTATGAGCCCCCTGAAAATAAAGTAAAATGTCCCTTTTCTGATGTAAAGCACTTCAGTAAAGCCAGTTAGTGTGACTATTATAGTCTTATTTGGATTCAAGCGTAGTCTTTTCATGCTAAAAATTTTTCTTTGGCAGTATTTGAAAAATGACAGAGAAGCTGGTGTTTAAAATGCAGCATCAGAGGAGATGAAAGTTTGGGAGGAAAAGCAGTTGGTGTCTGCCTCCCCTTGGCTTGCCTAACACTGCTGTGTTCCATATAATTAATAACAATAATACAGGCTCCCTGGTAAAATGACTATATTCAATTTTGTGGCTCAATAATAAACACTATAGTATATATAGAATGTATGATAGCATATCTGTGTAGGCATTATTTAGACTCAAGTCAATTAAATTCAAGGTCTTGGTTCTAGTAAGTTGCTTGGTAAATTGAAGCTGTTAAAATGCATCTTTTCAAATACTTTAGAACTGTGGATGAGAAGTACTGTAAAATCTGAATATTTTTTATTGTAGTTATTTACATTTCATCTTTAAAGTTTTACTTTAGGATAGATTGAAAAAATACTTATTCAATACTGTAGCAAATTAATTCCAGCTTGCAGTTCATTTCAATTTATTTGCAAATGAGTATTCAGTAATTTCTTTTAATAATTATTAACCTGCAAGTTTCAAAAAGTAAAATGTTTTTAAGGATTCTGCTGGTAGTAGTGAACTTTTTTATGCTTAACATGTGCTAATTCTTACTATATACTTAATTTTCTCTTCTTTTTTTTTAAATAAAATTGCTTTCTCAAGTGTTGCCTTCCTACAAACATGTGCTTGCTACTGATATTAGGTAGGTTAGCATATCAAATCAATACCAATGATGCAGGGATATAAAAAATTAAACTGATTTTTTTTTAAAAATTGGAGACAGTGTTCAAATAGAGTTGTTTATTTACAGCTTCCCCTTATATGGTTGCCTAAACTGAATTTTGATCTGTTAAGCACAAAGTCTTAATACTGTTGAGTGTTTTTCTTTTCAGAGCATTTTCTACTGGAACCTCCTGGAGAAGTTTTGTGCTTTTTTAGAATGAAATGGGTTTCATTTCATCTGATAAAGATCCATGGAGCTGAGTCAGTTGGAGAAGAAAAGGTAGAAATCTTAAATTTTAATATGGTCATAAATTACTAAAATAAAGGAAGATTTCCAGAAAAATGAGAAAATGTAACAGGTGGTTTCCCAAAATGTTAACCTCCCAAGAATCTGAAATATTTCATTCTGAGCCTTTCATGAGTAAACAATTTACATTGCAAATAATGGCATCATTCTATGGCAGCAGGGCTTGTACAAATTGAAAACCGTGCTGTAGTAGGTAATCTTGCATTAAAATAATTCTTTATTATAGCTTATATACCCACATATCATTAAAGATTTAATTCTGAAGCAGTCACTGTGATGGCAGAATAGTGGCTATCTGCTTGTCTAATGTATGCATTGCAATGCTTATTTCTATTTTGGTTCTTTGAATAATATCAAAGGATAAAACTAAACTCACTGATAATGTGATGATAAGTTAATGAATAATGGGCAGTGGAAGCTATTTACTAGTTTTACCTATTTCAGAGGTAAATTTGGTATGTTTATATCTGAGTTTAAGAGGACGAGTATAAAACAAATAAAATGGGAAAGATGATTACTACAAGAGAAGTCTGCAACTACTGTAAAAGTACACTCCAGACCAGTGTTGTTGAACTTTCCCATATGGTTGAATCTGTATGATCTTGGGGTTGGCAACACTCTATGACTACCAGTTCATGCACCTTCTCAAGCATATTGTCTGGGATTTTTTGTTGTTTTGTGCGGGGTTTTTGTTGTTGTTGTTTTATTTTCTTTGATTTTTTTTTTCTTTTTGTAAAGTCACTATAGGGCAAAACTAATGATTCATGGCTGCCAAAAGTATCTGAAAATGAAAGTTCCTTATTCTTAGTGGTCTCAGAGTATGCTTTTGTCTTCCCACATAAAAGTGGATTGTGATTTTGTTAGCTGACCTGAACCTACTGCAGATGACAACACAAAGGAGAATGGCGCATTCAAGTGTGCTCAGCAGACCTGGTGACAAACAAATTCACTCCTGCAACTGCCACAGACTGAATTGTATGTGAAAAAAAGTGAATTTTGGAAACTCTGAGCATAAAACTATGCAAACAAGACCCATAGTTCCAGAGAAGTGCTGTAGAGGCCCAGCAGGCATCTCTTCATCATGTTTGTGTAATATGTCTCAGCTCTGGACATGTGTTTCTCAGGCCTCTGTATGTTTCATTCTCACTTCATTCAGACCTTGCTGCTACCTGACTCTGGTCCTGCTTTTATTGTGGGGTAAAGAAGATCCAGATGCATTTTTGAAATTTATAAGAGCATATATTGGCATTATGAAGTCCCAGAATGTGCAAAATCAACTTTTTTTTTCCTGCTCTATTCACTCTGGCACCATTTCAGCTTCCCTCCCAGAGTCCCTGGGAGAAGTGCAACCTTACAACTTGCCCTGGAGGTCGTGGTACACATTTTTATTAGGGTAGAGAGAGGTAGTGTGACTTCCAGAGGGTTTTTATAATTTAGCAGCCTTCTAATAACCTCTGGCTGTGGGGGAATGCTGTAAAACTTGCACTTCTTCATAATAATGACAGACAAGCAACATGATTTTCAGTCTAGCATACTCTGCATTACTTCTGAGATTGTTATTTCTCCTATGAAATGCTAGGATAATAGGAGTGCTTTCTTATTCTCATGGTTATCATCTGCCTCTAGTAATTTTTTTATCAGCTATTGTCATTGCTTGTCATTTTATTTAAGAAACGAATCGTTTTACTATCTTAGCTTCTGTGTGATTGTGAAAGGTATTGGCTTCAGGAGCAAGCGATTTACTTTGTCAGTGAGGTGTACACACACAAACACAGGACATTCATCTTTGCTGTTACAGTGAACAAATTATTTAATGAAAACAAAAATCTCCTGAAGACAAGATCAAAATGCTAGAGAACAGCTGTTTTACCCTTTCTCTGGACACAGACTTCCTGTTGCCTCTGGCCCAAAGTGCCATAACCAAATCACAGGTGCTGTTTCAAAGGAGGTCACAAAGCCGCTGGTAATACCAACACGAAGTGTGGTTTTCTGTATGAACTCTGGTAGAAAGAGCTGAATGTTTCCAGACAGTGTGGGTTTCTTGTATTTATTCAGTTTTTCTCGTGAACCTCAGCTTGACTTCTCAATTCTTACAGTGTCAGGGAGAAGTGAACCAAACCAATAAATGTGTCTCAGCTCAGTGGAGGAAGGGCAAGGCTCTTAGTTTCCATGGAGCATGGTTTGAATTCGTGGTGCCTGACTATGGCAATTCAGAGTCACTGCCAGTTCTTAAGCCTCTTTGAAGATCAAATTTTGCATCATAGGTATTTGCATTTTGGGAAATCTGTTTTACTGTTTAATACTATATACCACCTACACCAGGCTCATGAAAGGGAATAGCTCTCTCCTTCCAGGGATGGAGACACACTCAACATATCCATGCTGATTTCCCTTTTTGTATTTGTGATGCTGTTTGAACTGAAATATAAAATAAAATAAATAAAATGTCTGCTACTCAAAACAGTTAAAGAATTTGGCTCAAGCAGAGTGCCATTTCCGCTCCTGTGACTTCAGTATCATTTGTCTATACTGGTTATAGTGAAATAGGAAAGAAATTAAAAGTATGATATCATAGAATCATAGAATGGCTTGGGTTGAAAGGGACCTTAAATGTCATCTAGTTCCAACTCCCTTGCCATGGACAGTGACATCCTTCTGCTAGATCAGGTTGCTCAGAACCCCATCCATCGTGCCCTTGAACACTTCCAGGGACTGGGCAGCCACAGCTTCTTTGGGAAATCTCTTCCAGTGTCTCACCACTCTCACAAGAAGGAATTTCTTCCTAATATATAATCTAAACTCTTCCAGTCTGTCTCTTGTCTTGTCACTACATGCCCTTGTAAAAAGTCCCTCTCCATCTTACTTGTTGGCTCCTTACAGGTACTGGAAAGCCTTCTCTTCTCCAGGCTGAACAAACCCGGTCATCTCAGCCTTTCCTCATAGGAGTGGAGCTCCATCTCTCTGATTATCCTGGTGGCCTCCTCTGGACTCCCTCAACTGGTCAGTGCCCTTCCTGTGCTGGGGACCCCAGAGCTGCATGTGGTGAGTCTCATGAGAGCAGACTTAATGTTGCTTCTAGAACACAAACTGCTGTTGCTAGCCAGCATCTGCATTATTTTTATTAGTGTGTGTAGATTTCCTTCTGGTCCCAGATCTGTTGACGGAGGTTGAATCTAGTACAGCAGTCAGGTCAAGGACTGGGTGTAATTTGCAAGTTAATATATATGAAATATGTCCTTCTTCTTCACATCACAGAGAATATAAATCTTCTGCATATTCTGCATGTACAGCCTGATTTGTTAACTAAGACTGCTCATGTTGTCTCCTTTCAAAGACTCTTATGTCAGTGAAGCAGGGAATCATCCCATAAATAATGTCATTTACTATTATTTAAGAGCAACTAATATTTCATTTCTCTGCAAGATTTTTGCTGCTTGCTGAGAAATAATCCACCAGGCTGGAATTTGCTGTGAGGATTAACATTTGCCTAGAAGATCAATATTAAAATATAAAAAAGTAATTCCTGCCCATGTCATGTACATTGTCCTTAGTTTAGCCTTTTTTTCCTGCTGCTCAAGCCATTGAAAATGAACAGAGCTTTCTGATCTAATTTCAGAGAATTTGCATGATAAATACAGAAAAATATGTATTGAATAATGAACAATACTCTTAAATTTTCCATTTATTGTTTTAAAGACTGATCTTATAAGCTACTAGTTTTTACTTTTTTTTTTTGCTGTAAATTAGAAGCTATTTCCCCACATTTTTTTACATATTCTCCTAACTACGGTAGAATAAAATTGATTTCGGACCTGAAAAAAAGCTGTTTCTTTTCTGCAGTCTGCATTTATATATTGAATTAGCTCATTTTAGTCAACTGCACCCTCTAATTTAAAACTGTAAGCATAAACCGTAATCACAGAAGATATCTCAATAAGCAGGCTCTGATAATCTAATTCCTAAGGGGACATTTCAAAGTCAGCAGACTTTGTTTCACTATCTCTTTTCTCAAGGAATGATTGAATACAGACTTCTGCAAATGAAACTGTACAAGAGTAAGACCAAATCTCATTGAAAAAGGACATGCTTTTTTCTTTTATATTTGACCCTCCCATATATAAGCAAATAATTGATCTCACTGTGTTCCATATGCTGTTTTCAACAACTAAATGCTCCAACTAGTACAAATACAGCTCAGAGAGCTTCAGATGTTCACACCATTGTTGACTTGGTCCTTATCTGCTATGAAACCAAGCCCTCATGAAATTAATTGCATATTTTGATAAGAGGTGTTGTGTGAGGAGAGGCAGAAGGAGCTGGAGGTATTTAGCCTGAAGAAAAGGAGGCTGTGATTAGATGTGGGTCAATCTCCTCCCAGGTAACAAGTGACAGGACTATAAGAAGTGGCCTCAGGTTGTGCCAGAAGAGATTTAGATTAGATACTATGGAAGGTTTCTTCACTGAAAGGGTTGTAAAGCTTTGGGATTGACTGCAGAGGGAAGTGGTAGAGTCACCGTTCCTGGAAATGTTCAAAAAAACATGGGGTTATGTTTCAGAAAGACATGGTTTAGTGGTGAACATGGTGGTGGTGCTGGGCTGATGATTGGCCTTGATGATCTTTAGAGGTCTTTTCCAACATTAATGTTCATATGACTCCATGATTTAACTGGTTTGAGCTCTTCAGAGTTTGTGTGTTCCCTCTCAGACAGAAAGGCTGCCAAATCCCTGAGGTTCTCAGGGGCTAAAGTCGGCTGATAAAAATAGTTGTTAGAGGTTTCTGGTTTGGGTTTACTGCTGTTCCAGGAAGACATTTCCATGGTCCAATGTTTCACATTATGTGTTGTCCTGCTTCTTTGCAGAAGAAGTAAATATAATGCTCCATCCCTTTTAGAAGCTGCATGCTCAGAATCCACAACCTTGCAATATTCATTCAGGCTTCCTTGCCATCTCTGAGCAGAGCAAATAAGAATAAAGACTATGGTCACTTCCCTAACCATCTCTCAGCTACAAAAGAATTATAGTTTAGGTTGGAGGATGCCTTCAGAGGTCATCTAGTTCAAGCCACTGCTCAAAGTAGAGCCATTCCCAAAACTGAGCCTTCTCCAGTTGAGATATGAATATTTCCAGAAACACTGGTTCCATAGCCTTTAGGGGAATTTCATCCTAGCACTCAGCCACTCATTGTGAAAAACATTGCCCTAAGTTTAAGCTGTATAATAAAGGTGTTTTAACATATATTTTGATTTCTGATTTAGGGTTATTCGGGAATTTCAGACTCCAGAGTAGGGGGAGCTGTAGCCTAGGATTAAGAGTTTTAAATGTTATGGAACTGTACATTTACCTAAAAACTGGACTATGGCCTGATCTAATACACATTGGGACTGCATTTGTCAAAGGTTATTTCTTAACTTCCAGTCCACTGATGTTTTTCTGGCTCCTTTTTTTCTGAATTAAATCTTGCCCAGTCTGGTACCTTCTCCTCCAAAGAAAGAACGCAGCAGACAGGTAAGCAACAGGCACGCCCTGCTAAACTAAGTGCTCAGACTGTCTGTTGTTTTGGTGTGTAGGAGATCAGTTCCCAGATTTGTAAACAAATGATGAGGTAGAAGGCAAAGTGGATGGCTAACTAGCCATAGAGTACATGGTCTTGAAAATTGAATTTATAAATTCAAGCTGTAGGTGGGAGAATTTGAGGAGAAGGAAGAAATGAGCCAGGAGACAATGACAGAAAGAAGACTAAATAGAGAAAAATAAGAGTGGTTTGTTTTTGTCATATAGAATATAAAAGAGCTGTATAGTTGTTTTCATAAGCAGATGGTTTCACTTTTTGTAGAATGTTCTATAACAAATGACAAGTGCTACCAAATGCAGTCAGGTAATTTTAGCCATAAATACAAAGAGTATAGCATTGACACTCTTTAAATATGTGACTTTGAAACTGAGATACCAAATGTGAGAAATATGAGTCTTTATGCAGCATGATATATTATAATCAAAATAATTTGATTAAAATGAATTATATGCCTCCCTCCTCCTCCTTCAGTGTTAAGAAATGTGCCACTGAAGGCATCATCATCATCATCATCATCATGGCTGGGCTTCGCGAATGAAGATTTGAGAAGGGCTCTACCCACGTTTGCTACAAGCGCGCTGGTGATATTAAAATGAATTATATGCCTCCCTCCTCCTGCTTCAATGCTAAGAAATGTGCCACTGAAGGCATAGGATGATGCTATTTGACTTTCTTCCTGGCCAGTCTCTGTTGCAGTTTTTCTCCAGGACTGTAGCACCACACTTTGAGGTTCCTGTGTAGAATGTCCTTGAAGTTTGTACAGACAAGCACCTCTGAGCAGCTCAGAGGAGAAATAAGAGAGACTTTGTTCACATTAATTTGGATTTAGCAGTCAGACAGTAATGCCAAGATAGAGAAAAATATTGAAAACAGAGTTGCAAAATGAGGTTTATGATAATCCTGCAAAAATATACAGATGTCAGAACTTTCCATACTCTGACTCAAGAAGCTGTTTTCCACAAACGCAGTTTTGTGTTGTATCTCTCAGTTA
This sequence comes from Scytalopus superciliaris, assembly GCA_013400415.1. Taxonomy (NCBI): domain Eukaryota; kingdom Metazoa; phylum Chordata; class Aves; order Passeriformes; family Rhinocryptidae; genus Scytalopus; species Scytalopus superciliaris. Next base: position 295,591 of record VXBX01005436.1, read on the forward strand.
TAGCAATGGAAAATGGAATATGAGTACATTGGGAAGCAATGGGAAACTGAGATTAGGCTTTTAAATAAGAAAATTCCAGTAAGAAAAAGGAAACTGCATTTTGCAGTTGAAATGCCGTAAGTTTGATTATCTAAATATTTTTTTTGAAATTTATTAATTGTTCATTAATTGTTTTGCCACATAAAAGTTGAAAAGTGGCAACATTAAAATAACTGCCTAAGGTGTTGTGATGCCTAAATTCCTTGAAAAAGGCTAAAAACAACATTAGTGGAGATAGATAGAGAAGTACCTTTATTTAGAAGCTTCCAGGTGCACACCAGGAGTATGTGCATGCATGGTTCAGTGATGTTATGAAGTTTTTATAACTTCCAGTAACTAGCATATGTGATATCTAAAACCAACCCATGGTACCCATTTCTCCCCATGCCCATGCTCAGAAAGCTCAGAACTGTCCCTTGGAGCCTCTCCAAGGACTCTGGACCTTCTCTTCTGTTTTGTCTCCAAGCTATCTTGCAGGTGCTTCTTCAAAACACTGTGTCCTTGGCAGTACTCAGAAATGTGTGAGAAGGTGCCCAGTGCTTTCTAAACACCACCTAATATGTGAGAAATCCAGGAAAACCGACATAATTCTAAAAATTCTAGAAAATCTACAAAACACACTAAAATCCTTAGGCATTATTGAGAAATCAAATGTTTTTCAACATGGATTTGTTCTTAAGGTATTACACTTGTTCATTCTACCAGAAATTTAGTGAATTTGTCATTAGATAGTAAGTGATTTCTTATCCAAATGTTTACTGACTAAAAACAATATTTAAAGAAATTTAAATTTTGTTGCTGTTTGAAATGTTAAACTCCCTCACCCTTTATCTTTTTTTGTATAGTGTAAAAACAGGTGCATGAATATATAAAACAGAAGAACAGGTCTTCTGAAGAGGTCCTTTTTGTTTTTCTTTTAATCAATCTAGACCTTCAATTTTGGTATTCCTTGACAAAAAACTTCAGTAGAAAGTAAGAAATTTCAGACTCTCAGCTTTCCTGCCTTTCTAGGATGTATTTTTTTTTCAGTCAAAGCAATACACCTGGAGAGGAGAGATGAAGAGACATCTAAAATAAGAGTGACTGTACCTCATAGAACCACATTATGTTTATTGATGGCACAGATTCCCACCATTATTTGTAGTAAAATGTGTTAATTGGCAGCTGAATGCTTAGTAAGAAAATGCTCTTTAAAAATCTGTATCACTCTGAGCAAGATGATAGAGGAGCAGCTTCCCTTCTGCCTAGTCTCTTTCAAAGCCTTTGCTTTGGTTTTGCTACCAGATTATTCAGACATTACACTTACAAATAATGAAAACCATATTAGCTAGAAGTAACAAAGACTAGAATTGTTGGAGCTTTGGGGTTTGGGTCTGCCTTTTAATAACGTTGGTTCCATTGGCCATATTTTCTAAAATTTTTTTCTGTTAATAACCTACATATATTCTTCACTAGAAAATAAAAAAAAAATATCTAAATTTAAATTACAAATATATTATAGATATATAAATTATATCCTTTTACTATTAAAATTTTTTTCCAAAGCATTTCTAAGTTTTAGCCATATAATAATGTCCAAAAATATAGTTGGTTTTAATGAGAGAGATACCTTTTATTTTTATATAATTAAACAAATTAGACTAAAAAACATCACCAGCAACCCATTTGGGGGTCATTTTCTTCTGTGATTTACTGCATCCTTCTGGATTACTGCATTGGTTTAGTTACAGTTGCCTACACTTTATCCACCCACAAGATTTGACCTAGCCTTGCTTGTAGAGTTTATAACGTTTATAAGAAAATTCCCAACATTATTAAACATTTCACTGTGCAGGTTAATAAAGGGGCCCTTCTGCAGTCTAGGACAAATTCCATGTGCATCTTAAGGCTGTGTAATTCTCATCTTCCGCAACAGTGCACACACCACTGTGTTTGCATATCTATTTCCTTGTGGACTTCCATCACAGAGCTTTGCTATCACAGTTTAAACAGCTTCCAAGTTACTGTTGCTCAGGATGGGCTTTACATAAGCTTTCCCATTTTTTTTGTTTCTAAGGCAAATAGAGTACATATATATAAGCTCTCTGATGTCAGCTGTGTAAAAAAGTCTCAATTTATACACAAATGTGTGCTTCACAATGCCATCCTTAAAGCTCAACGGGTCTGCAAGAGGGTGGCAGAGTGTGTTTCGCTTTGAGAATATCAGTATTAGGTATTTTGTCAGTAGGAACTGGGCAAGCCTCATCTCCCACGAGTACCTACTAGAGCTGCTGTAGATGGATGACCCACTATTAGCTGGCTTTGAGTTGGTGACCTTGACATAAAACCTTTATATCTGAAAATGAATCTCTGGATTCAACTGGTTCTTGACACTTCTGCTCTTTATTGCCTCTGCTTTTCCTCTGCTGAGAAAATGCTGGGGTCATTCACAAGTCATTAAATCCTGGTCCAGTGGTAAAGCTCCTGTGTGTTTTTGCAGAGCTCTTACCTCTCACAATAGTTGCAGACTTTGTCACAGAGTCTGCACCTCCACAGCTGGCAGCAGGACAACTCTGTGCACCTGGTGATTGCCAGTAGTTTTAGTATTTCTGCTATGGTAATGTCTTGTCATTGTCATAGAATACAGCAAACTGCCTTTGTACCTCTGTCAGTTCAGTGGCTCGGAAGAAAGACTTCATGCTCTCCATGCCTTCTGCGGTGGTATGAACTGTTGAATTTCTTTGGATTTGTCAGACTGTATCAGGAAAGAAACTTTGAAGGTAACACTGAACTGATTTAAGATTAAATACAGTTCCATACCTATTTCCTGAATATGAAGAAAACAGAAAGACAAAGCGCTCTTGAGAAAAAAGCAGGTGGGATGTGAAAATTTGAAAGGAAAAATTATTTGTATGCTGTGGTTCAACATATAAAGCATGTGGCTTGAAGGCCCTGACTTTGCCAAAGAGCCTTTTGTTAGGTCTAGCTCTGCATTTACTTACCTCTGTTAAGGACAACAAGCCTTTTCTGTGTCCCAAGGAAGAAACATGAAGGAATCCCACCAGCGATCATATTTTCTCATGTACTTTCCTCTATAAACCAACAGCTATACCCAGACTGGTAAATAAAATGATACAATGGCTGCTTTCTGGCCTGAGGCCAACTGGCATGGCACAGGTCATGTCCCTCCAGCTGGATTCTCTTACACCCCCAGAACAGGAGGGCTGCATAAGGAGTGTCTCTTGGGGCTCAGCTACCCCTCAAACTGTCCAAGTACACAGGCACTGAGGGGAGAAGGTTGTGCTGATATAATGACATGGAGCTCATTAAATGTCGAAAAGTATGGAGAATTGCATGCCAGTGCTTCAGCCTTGTGCCCTCACCCTTATAGTTCCTGGAACAGAGATGGCCAATTTGGATGATCACATGCATTTTGCCCCAAATACTTCCTTTTTGTTTTAAGATGTTACATAATAAAAATTATATTATTTCAGTCTAAGTATAATGGTTAAATGTGTTTTTAAAAAGTTTGGTCGTTTTTTTTTTTTTAAACCAGAATTTGTCTTTCTCCCTTGTATTTTATGGAAGGGGAAAAAAAAAAATCAACCCTTCCCCCAAGAAAAGCCTGAACCTGTTACCAGCCAGTCAGCAGAAATAACAAATTCCTAACACTGTATGACAGTTGTCTTTGCCAATTAGTCCACCTGAGCGAGTTCAGCTAACAGGTGCATTTAAGCTCAGTGTGACTGCCTTCATCACACTCCCAGGGAAGGGGACAGCTATGTTTGTTTCTGAATTAGGCATTGGAGAAAAAAAATAATAAATCTAGCTCTGTTGCCTAGCTGTCTGCGTGTGACTGAAAGGCAGTCCTGCAGAGGCTGGTGCAAAGAGAGTGCCTGTGATTGGGAGTTATATGTGTCTCTGAACAAAGAAATGAAAATCAGTGAAAGAATCACTAATTAGCTCCTATGAATGTTCTGTTTTCAAATTACCTCTTGAAAAAAAAATATTTCCCAAGATTATAATTAAGGTAAAGAATAAATAAATCTCTTTTCAAATGTGAATAAATTCGTAGATTTTGTGTTAATGTTGCATATAGAGAAAGTTAATATGCATGTAATAAGGAAATATCAATCCTGTGTCTTTGCCTGCATGTGGGATTTGAGCAGTCATATTTTAAGAGTAATTATCTTGGCGGTTGTTTATATGATATAACATATAGAATATGTCACCTAGGTTTTCTCCAGTATGTCAGGAAGGATATTAATACAGAGTGTAATACATCTCCATTGATATTTACAGCTGTAGAACATGACTAAAGAGGAAATAAAAAACCCGCAACTCTGTGGTTTTAATGTTATTTTCTACATGTCTACCCATCTTTGAACGTAAATATTAATAATGTCATTTTACATGAGTAAATTATTGAAGTCTTCAGACCTAGTCAGAACAAAGACATGTCAGAGAGAGATTTTGATTTCAAGCTTTGTCAGTTTTGAATGTAACACTTAGGTTTTGTTCTGTGTCATTAATCAATTTTATCACAGATTCTCTTTCAGAAAATTCAGCACTGTTACTTATCTCCTGTAAAACAGATTTTGTTCCTCATTCCTAGGCTGAGGCTTGTTCAAAAGAGAAATTAGTGTCCAAAAAGGCAAGCTATACAATCCCGGTACCCAGCTAGTCTGCAGTAGCTCCCCATCAGGCTCTGCCTGGCTCTGGAGCAGCAAACCCAGCAGGATCAAGAGACAGACCATGAGCACTGGTGTGTGATCATTTGGATGAACTATTATCAGAGTCCTAGTATGCTTTCGGCCAGTGCTTAGTAGAAATATTCCAAATAGTGGGTGGTCATGATTTAGCAGTTTGCAGGGATGAGGGGTGATTCCCATTGCCACTTTGTGTGTGGCCCCTTCATTTGAGTGGGAACAAATTCACGTCTACCCTGCTATCCTCAGGGTTTAAGAATGGAAGCTTATTTTTTTATTTACTTGTGTACATGTACCTTCTCACTTCATGCTAAATGTGTGATACTTTCCTCCACTATTAAAGAAAACTAATGTATTTCAGAAAAACACATATAGACATCAGGCATATTTCCAGGACACGGCAGTGCAGTGTAGCAGCTTCACTGTAAAGGTGACACTCCAAATTTCTGCAAAAGAACTGTTTGGTGAAGACAAGCCCTTACCATATAAAAGCCAAGAATATATATATATTTTTTTAAATCTAAGAAGGCTACTTAATTAGCCAGTTAAAAGGAATAAGATCATTTACTTTTTTATTGGAATGTTTTGATGAGAAGGTCCAGTGAGCAGTGATAATCCATAAGCATTTTGTTTTGTAGCCAGCACAAGTTCTACATTTTACTACTTAATTGTGAATTTCCTTTTTTCTTTTTTCTTTTTTTGTTGTTAAACTTGCCAAAAAGTGATCAGTTCCCAGCTTTGATTATGCACATACATTTCTGCTAAGTTACTATTTCTGGAATAATTAAGCAGAAATCTTATTTCCTGTGAACACAAATCCAATACACAAATATGAAGTTCACACTTCTGCATGTGACATCTTGCAAACATTTGTGAGCTGCTGGCTAATTTTCTAACCCTCTGTCTTGCCCTGCTGAATCTTGTACTCACTAAAAAAATCTGCTGAATGTCTTGCTGTGCTAACTCACTTCTGTGCCACCCCAGGGTTACCTTTGTCTGCAAAACCTTGTTCCTGGTGGTTCCCACAGTTCACGTTATTAGCTCACAGAAGGAACTGATTGAATTTAGTTTGAAGATTCTGAGCTGACAAGTCCTTAGGTGTCCATGTCTTTTCTTTCTCTCTCTGTTTCCTGACACTGAAGGTGAAAGCTAGGGTGAGGAAAAAAAATTCTTCTAGGGTGTGATATTTTTACTTTTTAGCTGTCTTCAAATTTTGTGCCAGGCAGGCTTTTCCTATTAAACTACACTTGATGATTAAGGGAGAAAAGCTAAGGATGGTTCAGAAAAGTATTAAAGTATCCAGGTCCATTATAACTATATTCTAAAGGTGGGATCATCTCATCCGACTTGAGATATTTTATTGCAGGATTCACTCTCCCTGAATTTTCTTTTTAGTTATTGAGGGCAAGATGATCTGATTTAGACTTTCAGCAGGAAAAGAATTCCTGAAGTCATAAAAATAGTGTGAAAGCTGTGTACAGAAGGAGGAAAAACTGCAAGTCTTGTCTGCTGCAGAGGCTGCAGCATGGACTTCTTGATCATTGCTTATTCAGTCCTACTATCAGGTTTGGAATAGAAAAATATAAAATTTTATGAATGTGACATTTCTATTAACACATTTTTTTTCCTACAGCTTTTCCTGTCTTCCATCATATTTTCTGCGTAACCCAAATTGAAAGTGGAGAGCTCTTTATGAGCCACTGTGGCCCTGGCATGCTGTTATGATCAGTACCTGACTGTCATTAAACTCATCTGTCCTGGAATGCTGAGGTACAGAATGGGGGTTGTTTTATACTGGTGTGTTTTTTCCTTAAATTGTGATTTCTCATATATACCATAAAAAATTTATTAGTGCCTTGGAGAACTCTTTCATATGAGGATTTCTAAAGCATTGTCTGAGGCAATTTCAGAAATGTTCTCATTGATAATGTCTGAACGGTATATAAAATGCCATAAGACTGAAACCAGACGAATATAGTATGCAACTTTGAAGAAAGAGGAAAGGGAAAAGGAGAGAGGGATTTAAAACCTGATACTTGTCTTCAATTTCCTCAATAATTCTGGAAGGTAAGACATCTTTCTACAGAAATAAATTGTAGATATCGTTCATCTTAGCTTCAGAAAGGCCTTTGGCACTTTTTCACCCATCTTACAAAAAAAGCTGTTGAGACATGTTCTTGAGAAAAGTACTATGGAATGGGTGCAAAAGTGCTTGTACAATTATATAGTGAGAGCAATTTCACTTTTCTTTTTTTTTTCTTTTTCCAAATGGAAATGTAAAGACATCTAGATTTTTGTGCTGTTAAGAACTTCTATTAACTACATGAATTATTGCTGTTTCAAACTACCCGAAACTGGGAGACAACTAAATTATTTTGGAGAGCAGATTAGAATTCAGCAGGTCTTAACAGACTGGGGGTATGATATGAAAATGATACAAAGCTCTTCAAGACAACACAAAGTACAGTAATTTAATGGGAGCAACCAACCACAGATACAGATCTATAAAGTGATATGACTGCACTGTCTATTGCTGGAAAGTCTTTCAAAGGAATTGTTCTGAATGAACTTCGGGAAACACACAGACCAACAGGAGATGGGTAAGGCAACATGACATATACAAAAATGACTGAAACTGAATGCTTGCTATTGAACAGGGACACAATTACTGCACACAGTTATACAGTTTTGTTGTAAAGAATGGGAGGTGACCTTTTCTACAGATTCAGTGTAGATAAGAAATAATTTGTTTGAGTTGCAGCAAGAAAAAAAATCAGTTCACACATTTGGAAAAATATTTGAACTGTAAGCATAATGTAATACTGGAATAAATCTCCTGGGAACTTTGGATATTCCCTGTCACTGAATGTATTTAACAAGAGAAAATATTTGAGAGCTGTCAGCTTAGAATAGCTTTTCAGGTCTATTTTTGCGCCATTTTATCTGAAGTCTGGGAATTGGGTGGACAGTGTTTTCTGTGGGAAGCATAACTTGAAGATTTGCTGAGTACATGTGAATTGCATGGCTTTGTTCCTGACTGAACATAACTTTCAGCACTGGCCAATTTTCACTTCATATTCCCATAGAAAAGACCAGACAACAATAGTTGTGAGTATGCAGTTTTTTCAAAAATGTTTAATCCCTTTAAAAAAATCTATTGTTTTTATGAATAATACTGAAAAAAAATTAAAACATAGCTGTTAGGTTCCATGTGATGGTTCCTAATTGGAATATATTTCTTGATTCAAGCCAATAATTTACATTAGGTGAATAAAAAACTGGGTTTTAAAAATGCTCTTTTGTTGCTTACAAGATAGCAGGTGGTTGATTTGTTACACCAGCCTCTTTTTAGCACGTTAAATTTCAGGATCATTGCCTATATCCTGCTATCTTCACTAATACAGTATTTTTTATCAGCTCCTTGTAGGTCGGAAATGACCTATGGCGTAATATTATTTTCAGTGAGAGTGAGATGTTTATATTACTTAGTACTTTTTGACCTAAGAACATTTTTGCTGCTTCACCAGCATAGGGAGTAAATAAAATGAAATATGAAGAATACAGAATGGAAGAAATTCAGCTCAAAATTAAAAAAAAAAAATTATATATATGGCACACATTTGATGGGATAAGAAGGATCTACCTATTAAAAATGTCAAAGCACATTTTGTTTAGGATATTTCACAAGTGCTCGTTTGGTCACTGATAAATCCTTATTAGCCCTTCATACTGATCCTCAGCATCGGTACAGACGTTGGTTCTAGTGTAGGATACTGCTCTTATCTATTGCAAGTGGGATTGTGAATAATGGGCTGTCTCTGCCTGTTTCAACTACATGATCTTGTGGGCTTTGTGTACTTGTTTGGTTGTTTTTTTTTGTTAAAAAGAACTGAGATGTTTTTAGCATATTTTAATTTTTTCTGTGGGTCTGTAATGAAGAATTCACTTGGGATGAAGATGTGCATTCCTGGTTCTCTTCTATACCTTTACATATTCTAAACATGTCCATAAATCTTTTCTAGATCGTGATCAGACTTTTTCTCTTGGCTATCCGTGAGTGAGGCAGCTGCTCAGCACCTCACCACAGGTAATGCAATCAATCACTATGTAAGGCAGACACCTGAGTTTCATAACAAAATTGAACTCTGTTTGAAAGTTTAATCTAATTTGAATCTTTGTAGCAGAAAGGAGGAGAATTTGTACTTTTTTTATTTACATTAGGTTTCCGTGCATTTTTGTTTCTATTTTCTATATACATATTTTAGTGATTCTCTAGAACCTTTCACCTGTTAAGTCATTATTTGAACTTATGACATTTGTAAGGGAGAAAGCTCTCAAGCTTTATTCTATACCTTTTGTCATATATATTTTCATTGCTTTGCATTCAATTATACACCTTTGGGAGTTGGCCTTTCCAGATTCAACTGCATTTCCTAGAAAAGGTTTAGGAGTTTAATAAAACAATAGTGAATTATAGGCTGGAAATACACCACTTCAAAAGTATTATTAGCAAAAATTACTGCACGGACTTTGTGAGAATAGTTGGCATGGGGCTGAGGTTTGAGAGGCTGAGGTGAAAACCAGATAGGTCGGCCTGCCTTCTTGAATCTCTTCCTGAAGTTCATATACTCCAGCTTCTCTTCTGGAGGTTGTATGAGAACAATGTTCTGGATTGGGTTCTCTCACTTACACCTGGAACTAGAACCACACCGTCTCTTTAGGTTAATAACCTCCTCGCTCCAGGTTGAAGACTTGTAAGCTGTAAATTCAAATAGTCAAAAACTGGAAAATGAACAGATCTCTTTGGCCACTTTCCAGTTTCAATTCAGAAGCTTTGTGTGTATACAGTGTGTTATTGTCTTCAAATATACACTTATCCCCAACAGAATGCCTGCCTCACTGCAAAGAAGAGGGGAAAGAACTGAGGTTGTGCAGGCTAATAAAAATCCGATATTTCCTTTTAGTGCCGGCGGCTGTGGCCGTGTGGGTAAAGCCGCCGCCCCTGGATCCGTGCTCCTTCTCGGAAGGACGCCGGTTCGAGTCCTGCGGGTCTCGCTCTGCCAACTTCGTCCGGGCTTGCCCCGGCCAAGGCTTAGAGTGTCCCAGGGCTAAAGGGGGTGGGGCCAGTTCCGCGCACGCTGAGCTCCACGTAATAAATCCATTCGCGCAGGCATAGAAAGCATCGTCGTTCGCGACGGCTAGCCACACACACACATTTCCTTTTAGTCACTTGAGAACACAAACAGTTGTTTTTCATAAACATTATTTTTAGCCATGTAAACAAGCATATAGTCATACGAAAAAGAGTGACTGCATACAGTAAGAAATCTGAGCAGAGGACATAATAATGTACCAGGGATTTATGGGTTATTTTTGATAGTTTTGTAGACCTCTCTTTGCGACTTCTTGTGTAGGTGCTCCCCAAAGCGAAACACATTTTTCTTTCCTTCTTCTTTGCTTATTTACCCTGTTCCTAGAAAAGAGAACTTCATAGTGCACCTGGGATACATAAAGTCTTCACCATAGTTATGTCTTACAGTTCTTTGCTGGTAGGTTGTATGGCTCTGGGACTTGATTTTTTTCCTGTCTTATGCAGTGTAAAAGAACAGCATAGAGAAGAAATTGGGGACTTTGTGTGAATCATGAGATAAATATTTATGTATCTAATAAACAATGTCTTTGGGTTTGCCATATCTTGAATGAAATCAAATACAGTGAGCTACTGATGGAAGAAGAGAATATGTTTGAAGTTGAGAATGGTATGAAATGTGGTTTTGGATGAGAAAGAATTCCACCTTTTTCCCATATTTTCTACATATTATGAAGTACAAGATCATTATGGAAGGAACTGAGGCTCCAGCTCTATTCATGGAAGTAATCAGATGTTTTTAATAAAGATTTTTAGTTGCTTTTGAGATGGTCCAGTGTCACATCTAGGTCTGGAGCAGATTTCAGAGAGAAAGCCTTCATGTTCCATTAGTCTCCTGAGACTGTATCCATATCGTGATACAATGGGATCTTTGTTCAGCTTTTATAATCATTAATTTTTATGAAAATAGTTGGTTAGCCTTATTCCTTCTCTCTTTTTTTTTTCTTTTGCACCCCCCCCCCTCCCCCCCCGCCTCAGTTTTGTTTGTTTGGTGGGGTTTTTTTTCCCCCCTAGGCTTAGCTTGGGAAATATAATGAGGTACATAAGGGAGAAACATTCATCTATTTAAGAGGAAATTAATTTGACATGAAGTGCCTGTGTTTGGAAGAGTACAACTCCATTGCCTTGCGTGCCGTGGGTTTTGTCCACTGCAAATTTACATGATTTCCCTTTGACATGATTTAATTAAAGTCAATTCCACATATACTTGAGTGTTTTACAATTTCATATCAAACTATCATTACTAGTGGCTGCAAGTTTTATCATGTAGTTGCCTTTATGATCTTATAACCAGGAGGGCATGACTTGCCATTATAAGCCAGAAGGAGAAGAAGGAGGTAAAGATCTGATTATATGACAGAGAGGAAGCTGTATGTAATGAAAACATTGTGTTAATACCTAACAAACTTTGGAAAACAAGAAAACCTATTTCTTGCTGTAGCAAAGAAACCCAACAGGATGCACCACAAAGGACATCACCAGCAGAATTAAAGGCATTATTCCATTCTACTTGTCAGGCCACACCTGGAACGCTGTTCACTTTTGATCCCCTCTATGCAAAAATGATGTGGACAGAATGGAGAGGGTCCAGAGAAGGGGCACAGATGTGATCCAAAGAATGGGAAGCCTGACATAGAGGGGTTGGCTGAGAGATCTGTGTTTGTTTAGCCCTGAAAAAAGAATTACAGAATCACAGAATATGCTGAATTGAAAGGGACCCACAAGGCTCATCAAGTCTAATCCTTAGCCCTGCACAGGACCATCCCCATGAGTCACACCATGTGCCTGAGATTATCATCCATAACTTTCCTGAACTCTGCCAGGCTCGGTGCTGTGATCACCTCCCTGAGGAGCCTTTTCCAGTGCCCAACCACCTCCTGGGTGAAGAATATTTTTCTAATATACAACCTAAATCTCCCTTGACACAATTTCAGGCCATTCCCTTGGGCCTTGTCACTGATCAACAGAGAGAAGAGCTTAATATAATTTTTTTTCCCCCCTCTGGATTGACCTCCCCTGCTCCCTGTTCCCTTGCAGAACTGACCTGGGCCTGAACTCTGGCAAAGCTGGCACTGGCTTCAGTGCAGTACACTCCACTGGCAAATACTGCAGTCCAACTCCCAGTACTTCCTCTACTTTCCCACAGATTAGGTTGCTTTCTGTTCTCCCACCCAAACTTCTTTCATAATGTGTCCAGTCTATGGAGAGGACCAACATTTTCTCCAGCCATTGTCAATGTAACCTCCTCTGCAGCCTTGTTTCCAGCAGGTCCCCTAATTCCTGAAGCTTCTTGCAGCCTTGCACCAAAACTGTTTTCTCCAAGCCACTGAGCCTCAATTGATTATACCAGAAAAGGAGAAAAAACATTTCTGATGTCTTCTCATTTCACCATGAGAGAGGGTGGATTGAGGAGCTGGTGGTTAATTGGAGCTGCTTTAGTCCCTCCTCACATCCTTGCCCTGGTGCCTCTTGTCTCTAGGTAAATAAGGTGCTCTTCCCATGGCAGTCACAGTCTAGACAACTTCCAGTGAACAGAGTGATCCAGTGAGAGAGATTTGACACAAAAAAGAGAATAGATGAGCATTGGATGGAGTATTCTTGGGGTTTCTCACAGTTTGGAGAAGAATCACTTCCCACTTCAAGAACTTAGACCATCTTTCTATAGGAATATTTCTACCTAAAGGCCAGATGTTATAGCTTAGGAGAATCAGAAGGGCTGTTTGAGCTACACAGAGCCCAGACTGGAGAGTGAATTTTTCAGACATACTACATTTCTTTTCCTATGTCTTAGGAATTTGATAGGAGCATTTGCAATAATTATCTGTGTATTGAACTTTTAAGGATAAACAAGGTACTTTATAATGTTTATTGGCCTGCAGTTCTCTGATGTGTAAGCAGAATGAAAGCATCACAGCAAGGTAAAAACTAGAAGGAATTTTTTTTTAATTTCAATTAATGACTAAACAAATTTAAACTTTTCGGTTAGTCCTGATTCAAAGATAACTCCAATTTTTAAATATCTTCGATATTTATTAGCATGAAACAGTATTTGCTTTGTTATATGCATATAATATGAGATATTTCTGATCTGTTGATATTAGTAACAAATAACATTGTATTAAGTGTATCTACAGAGATTACAGAAATATCAAGATTTTTGGGTTTTTTTTTGTGTGGATGTCACAGTCTAACATTCCATTTCACATTTCTAAATCCCAAAAGCACTTGAGAAAATAATAGGTCTTATTTTTCTTCCCTTTATACTTCAGAAAATAAGCTTGGTGAATCCCTACACAGATTTCACAAACTGACAAGGCAAAGCTAGGATGAGAATCCAGCTTTCCACTCCAGTGATCTATACCTTGACTATGCTCCTTGTTTTCAAAGACATGTAGACTGGACAAATAGGATGAAATTTTATATTCCTTACAAAGTCAATATCAAAACAACTAAGGCAGAGGAAGAAGAGAGAAATGAAAGCTTGGAGTTGAACAGGAATTGTGGTGTAAAAACTATTAATTATTATTTGAGGTTTCTTCTTTGTTTAAGGCTAAAAGCTGTAAAGTGTTAACAGGTAGTTGTTAAAAAGAGCAATTTCTGACAACCCTGTGTAGTTTGAAAGAAAAATTCATACTCACACAGAAGCCAAACCGTAAGTTATCTGCTCAACCAAATTAAATTAATTAATCAGGACGTAACAAAAGAAATAACATTGAAATTGTATTTACTCTATAACTGAAGTGAAAGTGGCCTTTCCTGTTAGTATGATTATTGTTTTGAAGGGCAATTTCCTACTTCTGAGGAAAGGTTCACATACATTATTTTCTAGAAAAAAGACATTTTGAGGAATGCATCATTTGTTCTAAGACACTATCTGAATTAAAAGTGTAATCAAAATATTTTTGAATTATAGCTTTGTATCCTACATTGTCCATAGTCAAAACCAAGAATTATATATATATAAAACTATTATTTAAGAAGTCATTCTATTATTCCTGCATTTGAGTATTTGAAGAACATTTGCTATTGCTTGACACTTAGGAACAAGATACTTGATTTGTCAAAACCATGACTAATTATATAGTAAGAATATGGATCTTTAAATTTGATACCAGTGTAGCCAGAAAGAAAACATAGAATTGTAATATATTTTCAGATTAAAACATAAAGTTGAGATTATTTTCCTTTGGCAAATGTGAGAATTACAAATCTCTGCCTTGAAATATACACAGCTTTCTACCTTTGTTCTTAGTCCAGCATTTCTGATATTGCTTATACCTAATTATAACATGTATTTCTCTTTTATCAGTGATACATACTTTGTTGTACTTACAAATATGCTTTTCAGGCATGCTTATTGAAATACACAGAAAACATCTTCCTATAAGACAAATATTTAATGACATAAATGTATGGAGATTTCAGGCAAAAATAGTTGCAACTTTATTAATAGTATTTTCAGTTTTTAATAGTGGGTTTCAAAAGCACAACAGAAAGCTTCTGAGTTCTTAAATGTAATGTATACAAAAAGAACACAGCAGTAACAAATCTCAAGGGATTTCTGCCTTATGCTCATTTAGAGATGCAAATATGGTGACAGTAATGATAAAAAGCATGTATTTTGTCCAGTTTTTCTTGATTGTATTGGAGGCATCTCACACCAAAGACAGAGTATGAAGACAATAATCTTATATAACAGAGGAAGTGTTGGTTACATACCAAACCCAGGGCATCATTAGAAGACTTAGTGCCAAATATGGCGTTGCTAAGGAAATTGATACTAAATATTAATACAGTGAAATTAAAGCTCTATTTTATGTAATCCTTTATTTTGTTATAAATATATAAATATAAAAGCTGCATCTATACTGTTAAACAGAACGAGGCCAGGATATTTTCTCGGCCCTGGCATGGGATTATTCATACTCTTTAATTTTTAGTGCACTCATTGGCACATTTTTGGTTTTTGCTGGTTAGCACTAGCCCCAAACAATGCTAGTTTCTGAATTAATACAAGCCATGGACCATTCCTATAAGATAGTATGGATGAAGCCACCTTTTTTTAAGGAAGAAAGGAGTTGAGCTGTGCAACCCACTGCCTGGTCTCAGGATGAACAAACGGACCATTATTCATTTTATTTACTAGGGCAGATGCCGCTGAGGTCAGTGCCCAGTCTTCCAGAGAGCCACCAGCTCTGTGACATACAAACCACACAAGAGAGAGAATCACCAAATCACAGAACTGTTGATGTTGGAAGGGATCTTTGGTGCTCATCTTGCCCAAGCCCCCTGCTCAAGCAGGATCACCTAGAGCCAGCTGCTCAGAACCATGTCTAGATGTTTTTTGAGTTTCTTCAGGGAGAGAGAACTCACTATCTCCCTGGGCAACCTGTGCCAGTGCTTGGTCATCCTCAAGATACTGTCCTTTTGACGTTTAGACAGAAACTCTTGTGTTTCAGTCTGTGTCCATTGCCTCTGGTCTTGTGTCGGAGCACCGCTGGAAAGAGCCTGGCTCCATCTTCTTTGCATCCTCTTTCCAAGTATTTACATACGTTGATGGCATCTCCCCTGTGCCTTCTCTTCTTCAGGCTAAGAAACAGTCCCAGCTCTCCCAGCCTTTCTTTGTAGGGCAGATCTCCAGTGTGTCCATGATCCTTGTATTGTAGAGCTCATAACTGGACACAGTATTCTAGGTCAGGCATCACCAGCACTGAGCAGAGGGAAGAGCAAGTCTCTCACTGTGAGGTCCAACCTCTACATAACAGTTAACATGCTCTCACAAAGTCCTAGTTTTATAATCTTGAAATGTAGTTATTTGCCTCTCAGTTCTGAAGAAATGTATGGTAGGCTTTGACATTTACCTAACTCAGAATTCAGCCAAAAAACAGAAAGCTAATATTTTCTGTGAGACAGTCTGATACTTGTTGGTTCTGTGCTCTGCCACTGTCACAACTGTTTTGTCAGTGCAACACTGACATCTCACTGAGACACTGCTGTAGCTAACTTTTAGGTTTCCTTCTCACAGCACTGTAATCCACACCTGGATTGAACTATTTGATTTCCTGAACAACAGACAGGAAGAAATTTACTCTTCCATCTGGGTACCATGAAAAGTGGTAGGCTGAGTAGGCAGCCTGATGAGGATGAAGATGAATCCCAAATCTTTCTCCTTTTTGCATTCAGATGCTTTGGCCATTGCTTATTTCCAGCTTATTTCCAGTACTTCATGTCTGCCTGAAACAGAGAATCAGTCTATGCTAAAAAAAGCAATTAAGAATATGCATTTTTTTGAATAGGTAATGATATTGTTCTGCTTGTGTTTGAGTCTATGAAAGCAGAGGGAAGACATCCCTGGTCTCGCTGAAGAAGGAATAGTGTGAGATGAGAAGCAGGGACATTGTCCATGTTGGTATCGCCAGTCTCCTGCTGGACCTTGAGGTAGCCTGTTTAAAGCAGGATTGGCTCCGTGCTGTCTTTGTGGGACCCATCTAAACATTATGTGTCTGTCTAAACTTGTCCAGATGGAACCGTTCTGTGCTGAGAAAAAAATCACCTCTGGAGAGCAATCATCCCTTTACTGACAAGGAAACGAGATGACTAGTTTAATTTAGACCTTAATTAACGATCTTGCCAGGTTTTGTTTCCCACCTGGGGAAGATCAGATATATTTACAGTCCAGTTTAGTCAAACACAGCAAATATTTAAAGCAATTCCTATTCAGACTCTTAAGTGCATGTGGAAACCTCACAATATAATGAATTCTATAAAATGAAACTAAGCAAATGTTTAAAGATGCTTTGGAAGAGTGGTTCAGGCATTAACCTTATGAGTTTCAGCTCACTCCTTTCCTAGACATATATAGGAAAATTAACCAGATAGACTTAGGACTTTTTCAGGGATCTTGATATATTTCATCTAGCTTTACCTGTTTAAGACATTAATTTGTCTTACACAATGTGCTGTGTTTCCAGTTTTGAAGGACAGATTTTTTTGGTATTGTTTTGTATTTTTAATGTTTGTTTATTTTTTGTAAACCATGTAATCAGTAATAACTGTTAGCTACCTATTCAAATTCCTCTTCATACAATTATTCAGACTTTAACAGCGTGATACTTCATGTCTTTTTTTTTTTAAGGGACAGTCACTTCAAACAGTTTCAAATCAAGAACTCTTCTTTTTCTGACTGTTTTTTCATTGACCTGTACTTTATTTGAAATGCAGTCATCTTGAACTTAGACGCTGGCAGTGAATAAGCTAACCTTGTTACTCCTAATTCTGCCCTTTCTTCACATTAGATGCTGCCAGCAATTATTTTATTTATTATTATACTATTATCCTCACAATCCATCTTCGTGCTAATTACTCAAGTGAATCAATTTACTAATATGTTTCTATAAATGCCAATTCAGAATTACTTAGCTCAACACTCTGCTCATGACCTAAATATATTTAAAGAATCAGTCATTTAGTTTTCTTTTTGTTATAACATTTTGGTCTATTTTTTGTTCAGAGAGATAAAAGGAGGCTATCTTTTTTTTTGGCTGCCAGGAATTTTTCTGCCATCAGTACAAACCTAATCAAACCTGTGCTTATTTGGCTTAGAATTAAACCAAAGAAATGCTTTCCTGATCTCAGTCTGCCCTATGTAGAAAATTCCAGAAGTTCCAGAAGGTATGAGTCTTCAATAATTTTGGACAAAAAAATAAAATTGCTCACACTTAACTATGTTTCTGATTTTATAAGTCCAAAACAGACCCTTTAAATTAGAGCCACAGATAGCAAAAATGTGGAAAAAATAATGTTGTTTTGTTATAAGAAAACCTATGTGTCACTTAAGTGTGTAAAACTTCAACATTTGGAATCCCTCAGTTTTCACAGTTTGCAAAAATCTAAATGCAAAGATGATATTATCACAGTAAGTCATTGCATTTTGCAGTTATTTCTCAGTCATGAGTGGTGTAATATCCTGAAAGACTAGCAGGTGTTTGAACAAGAAAGTAGGATGGTGGCAGTGGTAAGGGCTGTTAATCTGTGTCCATGGTAAATGCAGCAAGCTTAGCCCATGCAGAAGGCATGACTTGATCCTCTGGCAGACTTTTCCTAAAAGGAAGTTATTGCAGGCAGGGGGAAGTGAAACAGAGTTTACTTCTAAATTCCCTTTCTGCATCAGATTTGGTCAATATATAGATGCTTACAGAAAAAACATCCATGTAAGCATGCAGTACTTATTAATCTGAAAGGAGCTGTCAAAATTACTTTTGCATCTTTAGTAGGTTATAGTTAAGTCAGGAGTAGTGCTGGTAAAGGAATAGAATAGTTTCTTAAATTGGAGAAGAAAACTTCCTGGGTTGTGCACTGCTTTGCTATACTGTATTATGAGGCACAAGCTTAGGGAATGAGAAAATAAGTGTTCATGAGGGGAAAGGAGGAAAGAGTAGATCTTATTGTTTACAACACCCTGGAG
The DNA here is from genome assembly GCA_013400415.1 of Scytalopus superciliaris. Classification (NCBI taxonomy): domain Eukaryota; kingdom Metazoa; phylum Chordata; class Aves; order Passeriformes; family Rhinocryptidae; genus Scytalopus; species Scytalopus superciliaris. Next base: position 313,931 of record VXBX01005436.1, read on the forward strand.
AGGGTCATATCTTTTTGTAGTCCAATTTCCATTGGAGAAAGGGTAAAGGACAACATAGTAACCAATTTATCTACCACAGATAAGAAAAAGTTTATTTTGAGTTGAGAAAGAGTAGCCAGGGAGAAGGAAAGGAAGAAGATAATTAAAATACAAAGGTGCATAAAAGTTTTTACAGTGTTATAATTTTGTTACTTTGTCAAATCACAGCAGTCTGCACCTGACAGTTGGAGGGGTACTGAAGGCATCAGGAGGGGAAGGTATGTCCTATCACACTGAAAACCAAATGCAGTCACTCCTCTGAATAGCAGCTGGAGGCTAGGCCAGGTAACATCTAAGTCTTAAAATGAAAGCAGATGACCCCTCTGAGGCAACTCAACTATGCACAGAATATTTAAGTCATTGAGCTGGTAACCTTCCCCCACTGTGTTACTGGTGTTTGGGTGCCTTTTATCATGCATCAAACCACTTGGCAGCAGAACACAGGCAGGAATACAGAGCAGCTATTTATTTCCCAGCATGGGCAGTGTGTCTGGAATTTGTGGTGTATCAGACTGAGCAGGAATGTGCTCATCACCCAGAGCACCCAGCAGGTCATTTCTGGTCAGGCAGTTGCCAGCCATGTGGGGAGAGGTGGATCTGCTTTGTTCCTTGGAGCAGGCTGCTTGGTGATGCTCGGTTGTTTTACTTTTCTCTGTCTCTTTCATTACTTCAGGAATTAATCCTTCTTCATACCGGTCTTTTTCCATTGTCACCAAAATGACAGCATCACAAAGAGGGTAATTATGCACTATGCTTTTCTTCATTAATGATGGAATTTTATTGTTGGTGAATTTCCTATTAAGAACTTTATAGGAAAATGCTAAAAAGTTTTCTCTATTGAAATATTATGATAACTTTTTTTTTTTTTTTTGGCTAGAATAAGCCAATTCTCCTTACCAGTTTAGATAATTTCTTATATCTTTCCAGTTTCCCTCCAGATGTTTTCAGATGTTTCTAGCAAGGTTTTCTGAACATAGTATATACACCTGCTCATACAATTAATTTGCACTTTCTATACTTCCTTAAAGGAACCAGTTGATACATTTTACCATTTTAATATATTTAGTTTTTTATACATTTTTAAACTTAATTCTACTGTGATCAGAGGAGGTTTCTGAGAACCCCAGAGAATGTCTGGTAATGGACAAATTTGCCTGACTAATGTAATTGATTTCTGATGAAGTGCTTTTGATGTGGTCATCCATGACATCCTTACATCCAACTTTGTGAGATACAGTTTGGGTGTAAGGTGGAACAAAACTGGCTGGTGAGTACAGAAGAAGATCTGGAAAATGAAATATCAGGTGCTAAGGACCCAGTCCCCACTTTGGGGACTTCAGTTTTGATGAACTCTTACCTGGCCCAGGGACTTATTTACAGGGTCATGCCTTAATGACAGGGCGAGAGTCAGAGTCAACATTCCTGAAATGCACCTTACAGTTTTCTTTCATCTGAGAATACTGGAGTTTGTCTGAACAATCAGTTGGGGCAATTCAGAGATTAGCTTGTCAAAGCTCACTTCTGATCTGAGCTAAAACAATATATGGAGTTATGTCAAGGTAGGCAGAGACTGGAGAATTTTTCTCCTAAGAAGGACTTTTTTTCTGAAGACAAGTCTCCATAGATGCAAGTGCCATCAATCTAGTTCAAAAACCATATAGAAATTCTATTATTGTTTCTCATCCAAAGAGGTTCTTTCTCTCCAGATATTTAACTTGGGAATTTTGTGACTGTAATGTTTTGGGTTTGCTCTTGTTGTTTTGTTGTGTTTTTTTTTACCCCCAAAGATATCACAACATTGTTTAGCTACTAGAAGTCACATCACAAGCAACAGCTTACATGGATTGAATGCAACTTCTCTGGGAAGATATTGTGGGACTGCTATAACAGTAAAAATCGTAAGAATTGTTTAACATTGCAGCTCAGCACACATGCATCTGTAAACCTCTTTGGTTTCTCGTAAGACCTCTGCAAAAAAAAGAAACAACCCACCTTGAGATCCACTGAGAAAAAGTAAGGTAGAAAGAACTTTTATTTAATAGCACAGGTTGCATTTGGTCAGTTAGAAAAGTGGCACGTGCAGCACTTAACTTTAAAGTTCTTTGAAATAGCGTGATATGCTGATTGAGAGTATTCCAGTTCTTCTGTAAAAGGAGAATTTATTTTGTCATAGAATTGTGACAAAAAGAGCTAGGAACATAATACTTGTGATTTTTATTTTGTGAAATACTTGTTTCTTTCTTTACACCAAACAGTAGATTTCTCATGGAAACGTTCCAATATTTTACTGTATACTTTGCCAGTCTGCTGTTCCTACATAAGAAGTGTCCTTCAATACTTTAAATATATTCTTTTGTGGGGAGATGGTGAGAAGGGAAAGATGACGGGGGGGACATAGCCTTTCCTTGAAAATTAAAAAAATGCTAAAGAAAATTATCTTAATTTCAAATATTACCAGTGAAGGAATTTAGATATTGTCTGTAAATCTCTAAATCTGAAGAAAAGTAGAATCTGCTTATACTCTTCTTGAGGAAGATAAAGGATATCCTGTATAGGCAATCTGAGATATCATTAAGCGTGCAAAGATTGAGTAATCATGTTTTTTCTTAAAATTAGTTCATTAATTTATGTACAAAAGCTCATCCTCAAATAAGGACAAGCAACCAGCTTTGCTGTTGTTCAGCAGGTGAATATTACTAGTATTAAAAAATTGAGAGGAAGACAGCAGATTAGTTACAGCTTTCAGGCAAGTATATAAATATGGCATTGGTGTTAAACAGAGCCTTGTTTTCTCCTCCTCTGATTGTTAGTATTTGACTAGATTTTCCTGATTTCAGTCCTGGAAAATATTTCTTACATACAAAACTTCTTAACCTATTAATTTTCTTTGACATTGAGGAATATTGCCAATAATTATCTGAAAGTTCAAAGAAGTAACAAATGAAAGTTCAAGCAATTCCCCCTGTAGCTTTTTTGATACCTATAAAAATCATGATTTACCAAAGAAGTAGGATTTTTCAGTCTAGAAGCCAGACTGGGTATTCCTGTTACACAGTGTTCAATGAGAAGTCTTTCTACTTTTAATGATTATTCTAATCAATGCTCCTAATATTCAGTAACATGTAATTCACAGGTTAACTATGTTCCCTTACTTTTAAAACTTGCTTTCTTTAAGTTAAAATAATGGCTCTAGTTTTGATAGCTGTAAACTATCATGACCTTTCCATGCCCCTTTTGGGCTTATATCTCTACTCTCTCTAAACTTTGAAAATTAGTGTGTTTTTAACTCATTACTTTTCTGTTTTACATAAAAGCTACAACAGTGGATTCCTGCTTGGATCTAAAACTCCCATTTGAGGGTTGACAATTCATTTTTGTGAAAATGAGGTACTTTGAGAAAAAGTTATTAGGTTTAATGTTTTAATCAGACTGATGATGGTGATGATAGGAATTAAATTATTTAATTTTAATTTTATTTATATATTTGCATCCACAGGATATGCTCTGGTGGGACCTTTAAAAGATTGTAACAGTGGATGAGTTACATATTTCTTCTCCTTGTTGGCCAAGTTACCTCTCTGATCACTGAGAGGAGCTTCACCAAGAAGTGAAGGGAGGAGTTATTTTTATTACGGAGACTGGATAGCGCTGTGTAGGAAAAGTGTAATATGAAAATAAAAGAAGTTTAGGAATTTCTTTCTTGCAAATTAAATATAAAGGCACAAAAGCTTGTTCAGTGTCACAGAAAATGCTTTCTGGATATCTGAGAACAGACTGAGAATCTTTCAGTCTGGTTTCCTGCCTACAAAACTATCGATTCCTGCATTTTTGAGCCTGTATGTTTCTTTGATAATCATTATAAGACTATAATAATGTCTTGTTGGAAAATAAAATAGACTGTCATGCTTTCTCACAAATAAACAAAGCAGTAGGATGGAAATTATCAGGAAGAAAGCTTTAAATTTATGTTTTTCTTAGAATGTGCAATATTGTACCTTGAGATCTATAGATTTTTATCCCATTCTGTAACATTAAGAGAATTTCTAGTTACGAAATAAACATTTTTTAATTTTATAAGCATTTTATTCCCAATTGAAAACATGTAGGACAGGATCATTTTTCATAAAAATGCAATACCAAAAAAACCAAAAGCAAGCAGATGACTAAGAAGACTTGCTTAATTATCTGAGAATTTTATGAACAATGATATATAGGTATTCTTTTGAGCAACTAATCATGAATGGTGAGCAGTTTATTCAGCTACAGCCTGCAACTGTGGGAAGCAGAAGTTTGATAATGTCATAACTAAAAGGAAAGAAACATCAGGACACACCAAAAAAGCAATCTCCTCTTGAATGTCCTTTTGAGAATTCATCTAAAATAGAGACAGATTGTTTCTTGTATGAAAAAAGAGTAGATTTAGGAAAAAAGGGACCAAAAATAACAGATACACAAAATGAAAGACAATGAAAAACAGTTGTCTTTTGGCCCCGTTTGTTATATAAAATATCTCCATACTCACCAGAGAGTGTAGGGAACTAGGTATGTTGCCTTAACAAGTGTTTGCAGCACTACCTAGCACTTAGTGAGCATGATGATCCAGTACCATCCAATATGGCCAAGCTCTGAGTTATTTAGGTGCTGGTGGTCTCGGTTGGGATATGCTGTGTAGGAATTCTGGCTTTGAGTCGCTATAGGCAGCACAGTCTCCTAAACAGAAAAGTAACCCCCCACTGCTGAAGGGTTGGCTTTCTAGTCCTGTGGTCTGTTAATGGAGAAAGACAAAAAACCTGAGCCACAGTATTTCCTGTTTAATTTAATGTATTTTATTTTATTTTTCTCCTGGCTGCCCCTCCATTCGTGTTCCTCAGCCATTGTTATTGTGCTTTCTCAGCACAGTGGAGGTGAGACTGAGTCAAATGATTGATTCTTCCTATCCTGTATCACAGGGATGTATTCACATTATGCAGTGAGGCCATTACTGTTTCATTACATTTGTCATTTTTTATTTCATATATTCTGCGTCATTAACTGAACCACTGCTCTGTAAAAGACAGAACAGGTCTTCTGTGAGGTTTAGATGTACATTCTCTTAACAGTCTCCACCATGCTCAATTCAGAAAAAGAATTAATTTCCTTTCCCCTCGATCCCAATGTATTTAATATGATTGGAAGTTGGAGCTGGTCTTTTGTCTTTTCTTGTCTGCAGATAATGAATCTCTGTTTCTACAGGGATGTTTCAGGTGACTCAGTTGTCCCTGCATCATTTTCATTACATTGTGTCTCTGCATACATGCTGTGTTGTAAATAGTGTTGCACATATTGGGTCTACAGTGGTGATGTGGACGCAGCACCTGCTGCTGGTGACAGTCAAGTTGAAAGAGAGTCCATTTTACCGCACCTATTTGCTACTACACTGGCCAAGCTAAGAGAAAAAAGATTCAATTAATATTTGCCTTTTTTTCTCTTAAAATCAGGGAATCTTTTTCCAAATTAAATAAGGTATATGTGGTGTTGGTCATGTTTTAGTACATATTAACTTAAACTCCCATAACCTTCAGGAGTACTAACTCTGCTCAAAATTAAACATGTATTCAGAAACATTCTTGAACTTGAATTCAAATCTTTGATCTTGCCACTATATTCCTGTAGAGATAAATGGATTTTGATTGAGATACAGAAATAGAAAGTATAAAAAGCTTCTCTTTATTAAAAAAAAAAAGAAAAGAAAAAAGAAAATGGACCCAGCTCATTGTTGCAGAACTATATTTCTGTCCCGTAACCATTGTTTTTGTGTTTTATCCAAGCAATGTTTCACTTTAAAAGCATAACAAGATGCAGTAGCTGGAACTCCAGTCTAGGTATCTTGCCCTGGTCTGTTGAATAACCTAATCACTAAATTTAAAAGATTATGCTGATAAGACAGTTTGTGTCTTATTGGTGCTTTGTACCACTTACATGGGATGAAAAAGGGCACTTCTTTTCAGAGAATTCTTTAGCTCACTGGTATAGATCTCTTTTCCCCTGGGAAAGAGGGGACATGGATTTGAATTCCCTCATGCTGATTAATGGTTTACCCACAAAAATAAGTACCTCTTGATATTGTTTCTGAATGGTAACAGCAAGCTGCTGTGCTAATTTATGGATTTAGTGCTGTTTGTGTGATTTCACATGCTCCCAGTATAATTGCCAGGCAAAGGTTCTCAGTGAAGTTTAGAAGAGAGTGGTATGTGTAAAATGCTGGTCTGAGAATTACTAGAACATCAGAGAGAACACCAATTTTAAAGTCTCTCACCTGCCTTTCAATAGGCACAGCAAGTGGGATTTTTTTCCTGTCTTGTTCTTATGTTTCTGTTTGTCATCTGTTTCTTTTTCATCTTGACTGAAACCACAGTCAGGGTTGTAGCTCTAGCAGTGAACCATTGCTTCCAAGTTTGATGATCTGAGAGATTTCTGAAAAAAAGTAAAAAAGGAACTTACTAAAATGAACTCAGAGATATTCTTATTTTGAAAAGATGAGGAGTAGAGGGGTGAAGGAAGAGGGGAGGAAAGAGATTTATATAAGACTGAAGAAAACTTGCAACAAATACAGATGACTTGGAAATTTTGAATTGAACATTTCTGCCAAGTATTGTGACTGTAAAGCTATTTTTAGGGATTTCTGCATTTTCTAAAGTAAGCAGTATAACAAATAAATGTATAAAAGAATTTGTTCTGAGTGTTTCAACATTCAGTCAATGATGGTAAATAAAAAAACATTCTGCATAAGACAGACAATTTTATACATTTACTGGGGACTGATTTAATGGTCTATAATTAAGTGTAAAATTGGAAAAGAGAAAAATGTAATGATGAGCAAAATTTCATAGCTAGATTTCTCAGTTGCCAAATGCTTCAGAAGGCTGCAATTTCACAGCAGGATTGGTTCCAGAATCGGAAATTGGACATAAATAATTCCAGGCAGTGTAAATGTAAATTTAAAGAAATTAATTAAGAAGCACATTTTGTCCTAATACATTCTCTATTAATAATTATAAACTAATCCCAGAGCTATGGTTTAGCAATCAAGTTATTAAAAGAAATCTTTAACTAATTGACTTCAATTGTGAATCTGTGTCTAAGAATATTTCAAACAGTTGGTCAATTTTGGTACATTATTTCATGATAATTGCACATGAAATGCTTTGGGTGTGTTGGCTGCTGAACAAGAAACATTAAGGCTATTACAGATCACATATTCAGGTATGGTATAAATAATTCTACACTTTAACATGGTTATTGCCACTGACTAATACTGCAATAACTTATTCTTTTCTTTTCAATGGGCTGTGTTTTCCAATAGGGATGTTGTCATCATTAGATCCTATTTATCAGAGAAACTTATAGGACAGAATGACACTTTCTTTTTTCCCTAACTAGCTGTACCTAGGGATTATAGAGAATACTGCAGCAGTAAAAGGAAATCACTACTCTACACTTACACAATTGACTTGGAGACATACTGAAGTCTTTGGACTGGCTTTCGAGTAGGTTTATTATAGTGCCAAATCAGCATGATGAGTGTTTCCTTGGTGTATTTTTATCTTAAGATGTAAGCACAGTGGGGCCTTTAGGACAGGTAGCAAAATGAATAATGATTGTGAAGATACAAAAATAATTCAGTCTGCTAGAGCCAGGGACAGACTCGATATGAAAACAAGTGCTCTTTCTTAAAAGAATTTGTGTCAATACCGTGTGTATGATATATTTAAATCTCCTGTCAAACAAAAGGGCTCTGGCACAGAAAAGTGCTCTTTATAGGAGGTAGCAATTGACAAAACTCTGCTCTATTTCTGGTTGATTAAAACTCTGTTATTGATGGGCAGAATGATGGCCTGGCTTCACTGCTGGGCTGAATACCAGCTGCTTTAGGAGCCAATCTTACTAACCGGTAGTTAAGTGCCATCAGCACGTCTGAGATTGCAAACGTGCAAGAATTAAAACAGTACATTTGAGAATGCCAGTATATCATGAAAAAGGAGTCCCAAAAGATGAAGAGCAGCAAAAGTTGAGCAAATGTATGAATGTAACTGTTACAGTTAACAAGCGTCTAAAAAGTTTTAGAAAACATAATTTATATTTTAATAAGAGTATTTAATATTTTCTTATTGAACACTTTGGGATTTTCAAAAATAACTAAATGTATCAAAACGATGTTTTGAGGGGAAGGAAAATCAAAAATGAAGAAAGCATGAACCAAAAGTAGAAGTTCAAATAAGAGACCTTTATCAAAATCTGTATAATGCTGACAAAATTTTCCAGTGGGTGAGCTATTTTGGTAAATTCAAATAACAAAAATGGCTTAACAAAATAATTGACCCTTCAAATACTTTTATTGCACTGCCTTGGCACAGGGTTTGGTACTTCAGTGATAGAAACTCTACAATATCTGTATTTTCCTTCTGCTTATTTAATCTGGATTTTGAGGATGAATTATTTCTATTTATTTATTTAGATTAGAGTGTTTCCATTATTTTAGTATCTAAAGGGTACAACTAGGCTGGATGCTATTTCCAACACCATGTAAATATGAGTGGGAGGGACTATTGAGAAAGGTGATGAAGGTAAGATTACTGATAGCTACAGAAGTGATAAGAGAAAAGATGGGGAGAATTTTAGGGTGTCTCAAGGAGTATGCACAGAGATTTCTCTAAAGAACCTTTAGGAGATGAATCAAACTCCATGGATTAGTTTGTTTCTCATCACAGTATCCTCCACAGGTTCAGAATGGACAACATCCTAAAGTTTCACCACAAATGTTTATTTTACCATTGCCACCTTCTTTAAATCTGGCCTTAAAAATCCTTTCATTTAAAAATTTATGAGGAAACTTGGAGATAAACTTTCTCAATATAAGTAAGCCTTAGAATATATTTAATAGAAGGGCAAATTGTAGCTGATGAAGTGCCTGTGGCTAACAAAGTGGTTCATGTGAAAACTCACTGCAAACTGCCTTAATTTTTTTTTGTTTGTTCTGACACTTATACTTCATGCATAGGTGTTGGTATAAATGCACAATTTCGACACATTTTCATGTGTGTCACAGTGGGCACTCATCTGATGGCACAGGGTAGTTTCACTTCACAGCACTCTGATTATAGCTGTAATCTTGTTTCAGCTCATTTCTCAGTGTGACATGAAAAAACCTGATTTCTAGGAAATGCTTCCAAAGTATTCCACATTCTAATGCAACTGCGAAATGCTTTATTTATTCATAATTGCATGTGTGTGTATAAATATCTATACATATAGATATAGAGATAGATCCCATTTAAGCAGAAGCTTCTCAGTTAGAGTATCTTCACTTCTCTAACACTCCAGGGTTTATATAAAAATCTAGGCATTATTCTATGGAAAAAATTACTGTGTGTACAATAATGACTGAATAGTTAGTTGCAACAGTTTCTGTCTTACATTAGCTAATGTATATCTCTAAATTCAAAGTAACAGCAGTTATTATAATTATTATAATTGATGTTTTGTTTTATAAGTACAACTGGGCATACCATTTACTTGTAACAACACTGTGTTTAGAAAATATAAATGGAATTTTGCTTTAATACCTTATCTGAGTGAAGTCAAAATCTCCTCACTTTTAAATAGACAGAAGACAGTAATTATGGGGCTGGTACATGAAGACAAATTCAGTGCCAGGCACTGCATTATGCAGTCAAACTAGTAGAACAAGCTTAAGATAAAACCTGGTTACAGGTATTTGCAAAGTCTACAGGCAAACATCTGGCTATGTTTTTGTCCTTCAGGTATGACAGATTTTGCTAAGAACAGCATCACTGAAAATCCCGTAAGAGCAAACTGACCTGGGAGAAAATTAGAAGGTAAGAGAAAAATATCTTTATTTATTCATCTTACCTTGACTTTTTCTGCCACTGGGTTTGCTTCAAGTAAAACAGTTCAGAAGTGAATTCTGCTTAGTGCTTGCCTTAAAAATTATTTTGTTCTGTGTAGTTTTTTAATATTTTCTGCTAAAAGGAAAATGTGCTAGTACTTTCCAATAATTGATGTCAGTTAACATTCAGTGTACTAGGCCTGTGGTTAGTGATCACAATTAAAACCTCAAAATTTATATGAGATAGCAGATATATTTTTTACTTTCTAAAAGGAATAGGTAGGTGTTGGCCAGAGGCTAGAGACTCTCAGTTACTGCAGACAGTTCAAGGGAGATCATACTAGCACCCAATATCCATTTTACCTTTCCATTCAGTGCACTATCTATTTCTACTCTATTTACCTTCCAAGTAAAATGGAAGTGAACATATTGAAAGCCTGGTTCAGGGCACAAGACTGTGAACTGGGTAATGCATAAAACAGACACAATATTTGAAAACATAGTGCTTAAACTCCGGGACCCATGTACAGCTCAAGTAGACATCAAGGTCGAATTCAGACATCCCATTCTAGATCTAAGTATGATCACTGAAGAGGGTTTGGCCCCAGGGCATTGCTTGCCAGTGAGAGATGACTGGCCTTTTCCGTCTGATGATGGAAGGACTGTTTGAGCTCTCCAAATTTTCCATGCTGTCTGTTCATACTTGGCTGATTTTGTGCGAAGTGGTTCAGGCTGTGTTTACACTGTCTTTTCCACCAGGATAGTAGCTCACTGAAGTGGTAACACATACCAGATACTGTTATTTGAAAAGTGGATGCTGTCAAATTTTCAAGGAACTTTTATTTTGATCTAAAATTTGGTCATATTTTGTAGTTAAAAAATAAATGTTTTGGATTTCAGGGTCAATCCACTCACAAATTTTCAGTTGTCCAATTCACATCAGAGGTACTAATATATTTTTAAAAGCTAAAATTCTTCATTCATTCCCCAGTGGAATCATTCTAACTAAAATCTAAAGTAAATTAGTAAATACCTGCTTGAGGCAGACATCCAGAGTGCAGGCTTTCACCATAACTGGTTGTGAGCAGTGATAGCAAAGACAGTCAGCAAGAGGAAACATCAATTGACAGTTTGAAGTGAGGGGTAACCAGCTAGTTTCAATAGTTTTGATAAGTAGATAGAGCTAGAACAGATATTGGAGATACTTGTCCTCTGGAGATGTTTTAAATTCATTATTTATTTGTCTATGCTCAGATTTATACACTGAGGATGAAATAAGTAATTTCATCTGATATCTGTTGTAAAAGCTAATGAGAGTTAATCAACCTAAATCTGGAATGTTTAGGTTGATTATCAGGAAAATGTTTTCTGACAGTGACATTTATTATGCTCTGGGATTGTCCCAGACGGCAAATACCTGAGGCCAAACTTCTTGGATCATACTGCCAGGCAGACAGAGGTCTAGAAAATACATTCTGTGAAACAGCATCATAAAGGAGGAATAGGAAGTGATGATCTGAGAATCCTGTTCACCTGTAAATGCTGTGATTCTGTGATCCACCTTTCTTTAATTTAGAGAATGTTGAGCCCTTCATGGAGAATTTGCTGCATTATCAGGGCAAGATGAGAATCATTAGCACAAAAGAAAGAAAAAGAGTAGCAGCAAGAAAAGGCCTCTCCACCTACTTCTCTTCCTATGGCACCTTCTTTCCAACTGCTGACATATGGTGCTCATATAACCAGCTGATTTGCAGTATCACATCCATACATCTGCCTGTCACATAAGGTGGTTTGCTTTTGAAATCTGGTGGCCAGGATTCTTTGAGGGAGTGCTTAAGACAAAGGTCATCCAGAGGTACCACACAGGTTTAGGCAAGGAAAGACAGATGAGAGCAAATGTTCACTTAATCCTCCCTTCTCTTATTCAGTCCATTATTCTCATGTTTTTAGGGGCAGATGTGCAATCTGGGAAGTTTTCCAAATTCATTTTTCAGAACATTAGGTGCTCCCAGCATTAGGCGCACTAAGCAAATCCCTCTTTGTAACAATTTTGCCACCAGCACTGAAGATGAGCTGCATTTAGGATGAAAATAGATGGCTGAGAACTTGGGCCAAACCAAGCAATTTGTAGATAAAATTACTCAGAAAACTTTTTAGCTAGTTTTCACACACCCTCTTTGATCTGCCTAGAGTTCTTCAAGCTTTTGAGCAGTTACATAAGAAGTCTTCTTGCATGGATTGTTTCTGAAAAAAATAAGAAAAAACCCCAAATGTAGTACATGATGAGGCTGACAAATGCTTCTGGAAAAATTCCATGATTTACACAATAAATTACCTACCCCAAGGTATTGATCTGATCAAAGAGTTTCTAAATATCCAGATGTTGATACTTCCATTTCTTTGAGGTTGTTTGGTTTTTCATGCCTTAGAAGAGTGATTGTTTTTCTTAATGAAGGGGACAGAATCTTGGAAGATTAAGAAGTAGCATTGAAATGGACTTTCATTCAGCAACTGACTCATTCAGCAACCTCAGTTTTTGTTTTTCTTTCCTACTGCTTGTATAGATTCCTAGTGGAGTTTAGGTTTCCTGGTGCAGAGTCCTTGAGTTAGACTCTCTTCTATCTACAGTAGCTCAGATGTGCTGACTTTCAATAGGATTCCACTGGTTTCTTGTGCTTTTAACTAGGAGGTTGGAGAGACTGGGATTTTATGCCATTTGATTGTTCTCTTTGTTTAGAAGTCTACCTTATTTATTGTTACATATGTCTGCAGGGAAGTAATGCTGGAGACTGACTAGTTAGATGAATAACTTTTTGTTAGCTTTCTTTTTTTTATTACAAGGATTTTAAAACGTAGGGCTCATAAGGAAGGACAGATTGACAAGCTAGGAGTTAAGGCTTAGCCCTGCTCCTGAGTCACTCAGAGTGTGAGCATGCCCAGGTGAGGGACAGACTGTAGATGCCTTTATCTTTTATAGGTTAACAGAATGTTGAATTATTTGATTCCTCCAGTAGTGGTTGTACACATCCTTTGTTCTCAATACAATTGATCTCCTACATACTTTTAACCTAAGTAGGAAAGTTAACTTTAAAAACCTCAGTGATTTCATAATGGTGATGAATTCTCATATTTCTGAAGGGACATATGGAGTCTCTAAATCATCATAATCATAAATCACACTTCCGATGATGGGTCATTCACAACCTCTGGGCAGCTTGTTGAAGTGTTCCAGTACCTTCATTGTGAAAAAACCAAAAGTCTTCCATACGTCTAATCTAAATCTACCCTCTTTCAGTTTTAAACCATTGTATTTTGTTCTGTCACTACAAGTCCTGGTAAAAAATATATATCTCTGCCTTTTTAATGAGCCCCCTATATATATTGAAAGGCCACAATAAGGCCATCCCAAGAGCCTTCTGTTACCCAGGCTGAACAATACCCAGCTCTCTCTGCCTTTCTCCACAGGATAGATGCTCCAGCTTTCTGATCACTTTTGTGGCCTCCTCTGGACCCACTCCAACAGCTCCATGTACTGAGTCTCCTGTACTGAGGACCCCAGAGCTGGATGCAGTGGGGGTAGAATTACCTCTCTTTTACTGCTTGTGACATTTCTTTTTATGCAGTGAAGATGAGTAAACATTTTACTAAATTTACTCACTGTTTTTCCCTGCCTGTTATTTTCATGTAATGTCCAACATAGTGAATAATTATAATATTTATGGTAAAAGTAATAGCACCACATCAAGAAACAGTTAAATAAGAAAATGGCCTATAAGCATACTGACGGAAGGCTGGGTGTTTCCATTAAACAGCCTTCCATTATTTGAGAACCCCACCAGTGTAGTAAAGAATCCAGGTGTCTTTACATCAGTGACCTCAGTAGTGCTCAGAAGTTGTTGATTTAATCATGCAATTTCAATTTAAGCACATGAATAAACATTGATTAAATTCAAATTGTGTTCAGCAGAGGGAACAATGGTATTATATTAAAATACTTCTCCATAATAAATTTCACCCATATATTGACTTCTTAATACTGACCACTGTGCAACATAATTAGGAGAGTATTCAACAGAGGTCTCAACAGTAAAGAAAAAGATTCCCTGTGCTTTACCAATGGATCACAGTAATGACTTGTGCTCACAGCATCTCTAATAATTCCCAGAGCTGAAACAACAGGTCCATTCCAATAGCTCTGAGGGGAATTCTATGTTTACATCACTGCATATACAAAAAAGCTATATAGTCCTCTAAGGCTCTTTAGCTTTAAGTAATTAAACAGTGATTTTTCTGCTTGTGTCAGAAAATCGGTGGTGCCTTGTGGACCACAAGCCACTATGGAGAACTTTTCTAAACATGTAACTGCCTTTGGGCACCATGCTACTGAGCAAGAGAAAGGGGAAGGGGAGCTGGAGAACTGAGTTAGGGGGACTCCAGTCACATAATATAGAATTAATACCCCTGGGACAAGGATAGTTTCAAGCCTCCTTGCTTACTGCCTACAGGTTGTGGCATATCTTATTGACCCTGTAATTTTTATGACAATAGTACAGGAATATGCAAATAGATATTATTAAAAAAGCAAACAAGCAAGAAAAAAAACAAGTGAAAACAATATGTATTCATTTTTTTCCCTGGAGAAGATGGTATGAGGAGAAGTGACCCATGTGTAGCAGATATTAGAAACATTGCTTTCATGCTGTAGTAAAAGGCGGAGCTGAAGCTGTTCCACTCTGTAGAAAAAATGAAAGTGATGGACGTGGATTTATGCAGTAATGTAGTTTATCTATTGTCCATAGTGCAGCTGCTCTTTGCTGACGATGCCGCCCTCGTTGCTCACACAGAAGCAGCTCTGCAGCGCTTAACATCCTGCTTTGCAGAGGCTGCTGAGCTTTTTGGGCTGGAAGTCAGCTTGAAGAAGACAGAAGTCCTCTATCAACCTGCACCTCACGAAGTCTTTCACCATCCCCACATCACCATAGGCAAATCAGAGCTTAAGTCAGTCCAGCAGTTCACCTATCTGGGAAGCATCATTTCCTCAGATGGTAAAATTGACAAAGAGATAGACAACAGGTTAGCAAAGGCATACAGAGCTTTTGGAAAACTCCATAGAAGAGTCTGGCGCAATAAACACCTGAAGAAAAGTACAAAGATCAAGGTCTACAAAGCCATTGTACTGTCCACTCTTCTTTATGGCTCTGAATCCTGGGTTATCTATCGTCACCACCTGCGACTCCTCGAGCGCTTCCATCAGCGCTGCCTCCGGACAATACTAAACATCCACTGGACAGACTACGTGACTAATGTGTCTGTTCTGGAGCAGGCAGAGGTCACCAGCATTGAGGCCATGCTGCTGAGAACGCAGCTGCGCTGGGCAGGGCACGTCTCCAGGATGGAGGATCACCGCCTCCCTAAGATTGTGCTCTATGGTGAGCTTGCCACCGGCTGCCGCAAGAGAGGAGCCCCGAAGAGGAGATACAAGGACTCCCTCAAACAACACCTCAGCCTTGGCCATATTGACCACCATCAATGGTCCGCTCTGGCCTCCAATCGGGAGGCATGGAGGCACACCATCTATAACGCTGCTGCTTCCTTTGAGAGTGCACGCAGGATCAGTCTGGAAGAAAAAAGACAGCACAGAAGGAACCGTGCCTCGCCAATACAGCCTGTGGAGACTTTCCACTGTGCCTTTTGTGACCGGACTTGCCTATCGCGCATTGGCCTTTTTAGCCACCAGCGCGCTTGTAGCAAACGTGGGTAGAGCCCTTCTCAAATCTTCGTTTGCGAAGCCCAGCCATGATGATGATGATGATAGTGCAGCTGATCCAGCCTTCAGTGTTTTTAATGCCACAACACTGTATGCAATTCAACCAATATATACAGAGACAAGGTCCAAATTGCTGTGCTTCTTATGAACATCTCAGCGAGGTTACCAGCTCTGACAGGTGCCCATTTTCCCCATAATACTCAGAGGGAGAAGGGGTCATGACAGATGCATATTTTCAGTAGTCAGCTTTGAGGAGAGTTATCATAACCACCCAGAAGGGAACAATGTTGGAGGAGTTTGATGTGATAAGTAGTGGCCTCAGAACAGTTACTATTTTACCCTCCTTTCTTTGGGTATCCAAAGCATGAATCTGCTTGCAATGGGAGTCAGATAATGGAAAAACAAAACAAAATAAAAAGAGACAGAAAACTGCTACTTCATTACTTCAAATATACCAATAGTGTAACGGCTAAATGATCTAAATATGGAAATGTAAGTTCAAATTCCTTATTGAGGAATTAAGGGCTTGAATTGTATAATTTACACACTTGGGAGTTTATTCTTCTGATTACGAACCTATCTGACTGCAGCTGGCAATTCTGGGTGCTTCATTTAGCTTTAGACATTTAAAATCTAGCTAAAAAATCCAAGCAATTTTTTTTTTTTAATGTTCTTCTACTTAAAGGACCTAGAGAGTAATTCAAGTGACTCATTTCAAATGCAAGTAAGACAGGAAGACAAATAAGCTTTTTTGTTGTTAGGGAGATCAAACGTTGGTATAGTTTGCACAGAAGGGCTGTGGAGTCTCCATCCTTGGATATATTCAACCCCCAACTGGAATGCTACTTGTTTTTTTCTCTAGAGTGTGCTCACTTTAGTTTTAGATTCCTAACACAGATGAGATGAATCTCAGCTGATATCAGCTGCACCTGAAAGCCAGACTGGCATGCTGAGAGATAGATAAAGGAGGAGAAAAACAGTTAGGTATATGGTGAACTAAAGAACACGGACCGAGTCTGTGTTAGACAGCAAATTAAACTGAAGCCTTCTGAGATTCAGGCTAGAGCTCTCTAATGGCAGAACTACACTTCCACATGTATCATGTCAATACATGGTCTTCACTTAGAAGCCTTAATCTGAAAATTGTATACAGTAATAAATCATCTGCACTTGTGAAATGTCACAAGGCAAGACATGCAGGAAAATGACTTGCAGTTGTTTCAGTACTGAAACACAATAATTACACACTCATGATCATGACAGATACATCATACTGAAACATTTTCTCTTCTTTCTTCCTTGGTATTCCGATAAGATATAATAACTAAGATACCTTTTTCCTGTCTGATAGTTCTTAATACATTCTTCAACAAGGCGATTGATTCAGACTGAAATCAGAACAAAAATAAAAATTTGGTGTTTAAAAAAAAAGAAGGAAGATAATGCTGCTGATTCTATAATATATATCATGTCTATTTTCTCAGCAGCAGCAAGGTATAATTTCTTGAAGAAATAAGAACAAAAATGATTACCAAAATTTGTGTTTACACATCTAAGGATGTCCAAGACTAAGTTTAGTATAAATTTTCACTTTTTAAGTGTCTTTTTTAAGGCATTTTTTTCTTTAATGACATACAAATAACTGTTATTTCATTTTCTTAAATTATGTTAAATGTAAATAAATTTGGAAAGTGGATTTTCACCACATTACCAACCTAATGCAACTATTACTATAACATATGATTTGAAAGGATCAGAGGAACCTAAATGAGAATTGTGTGTTGCTCCATCTGAACCATGAAAGAAAATATCCTGAATGATAATAGACATGTTGGACAGACAAAGCTAGATACACATTGCTATTGAAGCAGTCTGAAAAGACCAGATATTTTGTTTAGGTATTTGAAATCTCTGTTTGAAATTTAAGTTAGAGTGGAGCATTAATTTTTCTGTTCCTTTGTTGAAGGGGAAGATTCCATTTACACCTGGAAAATCCACAGTTTCAAACTGTTTTGTGGGTCTAAAACCTGTTATCAAATGAAGTTGGCAATTAGGCCTAAAAGTTGCTCATTTGAATATAAGAAAATCAAACATACCTCTTTTTTCCTCTGCAAGGCTCACCACCCATGAAACTGATAAATTTTGCTTTGCATCTCTGAAAAAGGCAGGTTTTTTGTCATTGACTTTCTTTACAGAAAAAAGTGCACTTGAAGTCTTGTTCATCTCTTTGGCTCAGCTCTTGAGTGTGCCATTCCCTGCGTGTCTTAGGGCATCTCACTTGGCCCTTTCTGGGACCTAAAATAATTAGCCAGCCTCTTCAGAGCTTTGTGTGGCTTCCTTAATTAAGATGAAAGGAAACAAATATTACTACAATACTGCAGAGGTCTATTATCTTCTTAATAAAATAGACAAATATTGCTTCAGGGATTCTGTACTCCCTGCTCTTCCTTTTCCAGGAAAACCTGCACAAGCCACACCAGACTCTAATGATCTGTTGCTGCATTGCTGGCCATGCACACTGAAAAATACCTGGCCAGTGACTGCATTCAGTGTATAATAGTTGACCTTTACTGAATCACTTCACTAATGTTTGATATTTATGCTTATATTTTTAATAGGTGGTACAATGTTCCTACCTTTTATAGCAATGTACCCTTTAAGGCATGATAACAAGTCCTAGAGAATTAAACTGATTTTATTGTTAGCAGTCCTACAGTTCTCAGTACCCTGAGCAGCCAAAAAGGGTGAAAAGGAACAGAAAGTATCTGTGCTGCTACTTTTAGAAAATCTTTCCAAATGTTACAGATGAAGTTTTTGGATTTATACTAAGGATTCTCTAAGTGGGAGAGAGTTTCTTATTGGCTTCAAAAATTTCTGGCAACTGCATTTAGGCAGTATGAGATGTGAATTTTATTTATATGTCTCAAAGAAATGCTAGTAGACACAGAAAGTCTTCTGTATGAGAAGTTCGTTATTTTTAACCTGAGAGGAAGCTCATGATTTTACTAATTTTTTTGATTAGAGATGGTTATCTTAACAGCAGGTTTTAGATAGATGTTACAGGAAAAGAAAATTGATGAAAAAGTTTATGGCTTTCATTGAGAGTTATGGGGTAGATCCTGATTAGCCACAAGGGCTCAGTGTCTGCAAACAGTCCAGAGGATCCCCCTGTAATGCAAGGTATGAAGATCAATAGCGCTGCTGTAGAGGAGCACAGTACTAGTCAGTTCTCTCACTTGTATTTCGAGAAGCAGATGAGGTGAGTTACTGCTGTGAATAGAAATCATCAATATCACCACATGCACATTTACATATATAGGATTTAAACTGTCATTGAGTTTGCTCATCATTAAGGCTCACATACTTGATCAGCAATGGTAAAAACTTCTGAGGGCTGGGACATAGGGAAAATTACACCTTGTACCATTTTGCAGGCTTTATATTAACTTGTTCTTTCCATCCCATTTTATCATTTCAGAGAGTTTTAAAACACTAATGCTTAGGAAAAGAGATCCTGCTTAGCACACAGCAATTCACTAAGATTTAGGCTGTTAAGTAAGATTTAGAATATTTATAGCTCACTTTCCTTCTAAATGTAATGAACCCGAATAAATTACAGGGAATCCGTACACATATGTGATACATCCAACATGCCTGGGTGTAGAAATATATATTAAAAAATATATACCTCCCTACAAAATTTGATTCAGAAGTGCTTGTAATAAAATACCATGTAGTATTATCCAAAAGGATACCTCATTGGAACACTTCTTTTAACAACAGAAAACTTGATTTATGACAACTGCCTTTTTGTGGCAAAGTGAAAGCTGGCCTTGGATATCCAGTATCCTCTAATATTCCTTATTCCATTGGGCAACAACTGATCCTGAGATAAATTATTATTAATTCATAATTGCTATTATTGTTATTGTTGTTGTTGATTAATTCTTATTAATTTATTTTAATAAATAACATAGTACACAGTGGTCCTGAGTTCTTCAATAATATAAGTAGAAATTAAAATACAAAGTTTAGAGACAGGCTACTGGTTATTGAACAGATTAGAATATTTTTCTCCATGACAAAATGGGCAAGACCCATTTCCTGTCTACCAGCAGATTGTAAAGACCCAAGTCTTACATGGAAACCAGACTCTAGTCTCATAAATGGAAAGTGCTAAAAGGGAGCGGACAAGATCTGTTTGTGCCTTTGCCCAGGCAAGCACTGTTTCGAATAGCCTGATGAGCACTGGTAATGAGGCTTGGTTACACACAAGGTGACCTTAGCAGTTCCCATTTTGTGGCACTTGTTACACTCCTGAGCGCTGAATGGCAGCTGAAGTACCACTCAGCTACTGAGGAAACACAGTCTGAGCTGGCTGGTGTAGAGATCAGAAAGTTAGCAAAAGTGCTTGCAGTGGGAGGATGAAAGATTTCTCAGTCACAGATTGACAGAATGGTCCAAGTTGGAAGGGACCGCTGAAGGTCAAGTTGCCCAACCCTGCTGTTCAGGCAGGGCCACCTAGAGCTGGCTGCCCAGGCTTTTGAATATCTCTGAGGAAGGAGACTCCCCCACCTCCCTGGGCAACCTGTGCCAGTGCTCAGTCGCTCTTACAGTGAAAAAGTATTGCTTCATGTTCAGAGGAAACCTCCTTTGTTTCAGAGTGTGCCCAGCCCTCTCTACGTGCATTTATCTAGCATCCACACCAGGGTTTTTAGGCAGAGCAAAAAGGAGACTGGTTACACTTTTGAGAGGAGGACTCATGATAGTCTTGTGCATTAGCATAACCTTTACTTTAAAATAGCCTGATTGCTAGATTAAGATAGGTAGGTTTAAAAACAATCTGAGCTTAAAATAACATGCCAGACCTCATACGATTACCTCCCAGAAAAATTACAACTTTCAAAATATGTATTGGTTAAACTGATTAATGTGAATTGATCCCTCTCACATTTGTCCTCTGCAGTGCAACTCAGGGACTTCAGTATCTATAGACGCATCCACAACAGGTATCCCACATGGCAATAACACTCCTGTTATTGATTCAAAAAGGGCTGTAAATTCTAACCTCTGTATTGCTGCTGTTGCACTACAATCAGTACCTGAGCTAGCTAAATTAATGACAGACAGATACAGCTAACTTCAGTGGAGTCAGCCCTTTGGATTCTATGGCAGACCTACCTTTAAAATATAAAGCTTTTACTTAGGCACAGGAACTGAAATGTAGAAACACAGTTAAGACAGAGCAGTGTCAGCCAGAACTGCTCCTTCTAAAACTGGTAGCAGAGTAGGAAAATTTATGGTTCTTTATATTGTTCTGACTCTGTTTGGTTAGGTAAAGAGTTAAAAATATTCAGTGCACTGTGATGCTGGAGTGTTGCTCCAAAGCCAAAAGGACCCATCCTGGCAGCATCATGTTCAGGCTTCCATCAGATTTAGCATTCATAAAGCCTCCATTTTTAACTTGCTGCGTGGCTGCATTTTGTAAATGAGGCTAATGAAGTCTGACTGCCTTAGGTTGATGTGTTTGTCCTGGGTAAAATATCTGTGTGCTTCTTCCGTGCTCCACAATGTGTCTGATTGATGACAATGAATATGATTTGTGCAGTGCAAGTTCATAGACGGAGAGATTTTGTGGTGGGAAGGATAACTACCTACTAATTTTAATGACAGCTACTCATGAATAAGGCCAAAAGGCTTTGAAAAAATATTTTCTTATTTTTCTCTTTTTCTCTTCCAGTTGTTCCACTGGAACATTTTCCTCTTGGGATAAAGTCTCTAGGGAAAGGCACAACAACAAACAGTTATCAAAGACACTTTAAAATCGATTAAGAAGAAAGAATATGTTAGAGAAATTACCTTCTGGAGATATAAAAGGAGCTGCAAGCCAAAGCATTGTCTATGCTAAAAACAGTAGTCTTTCAAATGATCTAAATTAAGTATATTTTTCAAAGTGCCTAGCCTTTTTAACACTTTTTAATTCCCAAAGGAGTAAAAAAAAAAGAAAAAAGGAAAACAAAAAATTCATCAGAGGCAAATAAATATGGAGTGTCTGCTCCCAGTTCAAGAGGTAATCCTTTCCCAAATCCCTGATGTCTGTGAGTGTATCATGAAGAAACGCTGCTGTTTGCTTGCTGGGTACACACATTCTTTCACCAGCCAAGCTTGGATCTTATCAAAAGGAACAATGGAGTAGGTGTCACCAGGTACAGCTGTTCCTTATCTGGTTTGCCCTCTGCCAAGAAATAGGAAATATAATTGACTTGTGACAGATGCACTGAAAAATCCCAGTGCATGTCAGAAACTGAAGCACCATAAAGC
This sequence comes from Scytalopus superciliaris, assembly GCA_013400415.1. Taxonomy (NCBI): domain Eukaryota; kingdom Metazoa; phylum Chordata; class Aves; order Passeriformes; family Rhinocryptidae; genus Scytalopus; species Scytalopus superciliaris. The sequence goes on from VXBX01005436.1 coordinate 335,944, forward strand.
CGCAGTTCACACACTGCACATTTTCCATGAATTTCAACAGAAATTGTTGCCCCAGTCAGCTCTTTGAAGAGTTCTTTAAATGATGCAATTCTAATAAACCCCCCAGTTTTTGCTGTCTTATGGCTCCATTTACAAAATCCCCCTAGGTTTTTTAAACTCAAAAAGAGAAAAACAATAGCTTTGACAGCCACAGTGTTAGAAAACCTCCCCACCTGTACTTCATCCTCTGAAAATTACAGTCTACACACTCAAATGGTATGAATATTATAACATACTTTATTATTCTCTTGAGTAGAGTAACTTTACTGAAATATTCCACTGCCAGGCAACTTCCACACAAATGCATCTGAATAAAAGCTAGTGCATTTAGCCTCTCACCTTCCTTTACATTATATTGGTATCTATAGTAAAAATAGAACTTTGTCTGAAAAAAATAATACAAATATAGCAGACAATAATGAGTGAAACCTTGCCTTGCTTAAAACAAACTTTTCATACACAGTCCGCACTAAAAAAAAAATACAAAAAAAAAAGTTCAAAGAAATAAAATTTATGTTAACTTCTGCAAGAAAGATATTAACAGTACCTAGGTTGTCTTTGTTTAAATTTTCTTGACTATGTTTTGTTAGCCCCATTTATTTATATTTTGGGAAAGAAAAATGTAATTCCATAGTTCCTTTATTTTGTACTTTCAGGAGAGTTCACATCAAAATATTTTGAAGTAATTATGCATTGATTATGTAAATGATAACAATTTCTTAGCATATAGTACATTCTTGTTGGTAACTTGTATGGAAAGGTCCTGTGCCCAGTAGTTAAAGGAATAGACACAGCACCACAGAAACAGGCTTAGTTTATTTGATTTGAACAAAATATTACTAATTCATCTTATTTTTAAATGTATGTAATTTTATTATTCCTGAAGAACTGCTGACACTATTTTAAAAATAAAGGCAAAACCAGATATATTTTTTCTGGCTGCCAAACCTTTGGTCTTTGTTTCAATGTGATGGAAAAACCCCATGATATTGTCTCTGCTCTTAAAAAGTCCTACCACATAAAACTATGAGATTGAAGTTATTTTATGATGATAGATTATGCCTAATGAGTTTATAGACACTGGTAGAGCTTTTGTAGATTGGCAGATGCACAACCCAAACGTTTTATTAATACTTCCGTAAATTAAATTTTAATTCCCTATTTTATGTGTATCTATTGATAACTCATTTGTAAAACTTGATATGCCTTTATTTACATACAGCAGTTCAGTGAATTTTCTTAAACCAATAAATGATACTTTATTATTAAAGTAATAATTATAAACAGTAACATCTTTTTAACATTTAACAAGAATTTTACACTGATGGTTTGAATCATTATCAACCATTATTAACTTATTCCAACTTTCAATCTAACTGAAAAATTTCATAAATTATTTAAAAAATAATTTACTCATGTCTTGATTTAATAATAAAATAATTCTATTAATCATTATGTTTCTAGATGCATAACAATTTTCAGCTGATTGGGATGCTGTAAGTATTTGTCATTGTGATTGACTGACAAACCTTACACCATGCAGTCTTACACTTTTTAATAGTAGTCTCTAAAATTCTAAGAATGAGGAAAAAAGTTTAATAGTTGAAGAACTATAAAAGTACATTATTCAGAAAAAAACCCAAAACCTAGGTGTAAATATTAAATAATCTTAGAATAAAATAATATGGAGGCTTCAGCCAGATGGCTGCAAGCATGAGGGCAGCATAGCTATTTTACTTTTCTCTGGAACAAGGGAATATTTACTTTGTTACATTAATTACAATAAATTACATCCATTAGCATAGGACACTTACAAAACACTTAAAAAATTCAGATTCTGCTGTCTGTAGGCTAACACCACTAGGAGTACTTTTTAGGGATTAATATCCCCAAATTTATTGATTGCATGTCACACTGTGAGTGAAATGTTCTGGATAAAAGTAGAAATATGTTTTATCACAGATTAATTACAGGTAAACTAATCAGGCTCTGGGAATGATAGTTCAGGCTTTTGCGTGTTGTTATTTAATGTCTCATGAGGGTAAAATTTTAACGACAACTTTGAAACTTACAAATATCCATTTTGAAGGCTGCAGACCACTTGAGAGATGCCTGAGAACCATATGCATATTCAGAGCTCTAGGAGACATGACCTATTACAGCTGTATCATCTGGAGAAGACAGACATGAATGAGTAATGTTAATGGACCTCAAGTACAGAAAAGTTGGCTGATGACAGAAAGAGGATGAAGTGGTCTTCATAATTACCAAGCATAGTAAAAGAAGTAATGAGATCATATTTCAACAGAGGAGGATCAGTTTAAAGATTAAAACCCTTTCTAGTTGCAGGAATAGGTGAGCAGTGGAACAGACTGGTCAGGCAGATTGTAGGATCCCCCTCACTGGAGAATGTTATGACCAGCCTGAGAAAATATATCTATTTTAAAGTTACTACAGGTAACCTTCCAGGAGCAAAAGGGAGGGAAGTGATGTCAAGATTTGTTCTATGATTTAGTCCAGATATATATCAAGTGATGATGTGGTGTTCATACCATTATCAACTAGCAGAGAGTAGCAGTAACAGGAAAACAGCGTATCCTGCACACCAATAGCAGTGTTCTCCACCCTTTCATCCTGTGCATATTTTACCATGAACAAGAAGATATTAAAGAAGACTCTTGGATTCTTCTGATTCTCAAGGACCACCTCAATACACATCTGTGTTGTGGACCTATTTAAAGGCAACAGTGGAGGGCTGAAGAGTTAACACAACAAAAGGTGTGTATAACAGAAGACAGTTCTTGTTGTTACCTCTACAATTTATTTGTATTATCAGATTGTCACTTTGCTCATAAAAATACCAGAGAGTATTACCCAGACTGAAAAACCCCCTAGTCCTTATACAAAACTTGCCCTCACAGGTTTTTAGCAAAGGGTGAGGGTGTAGGTGAAAATGTTTGCATTGAACTGATCATGTTCAGCTTAGTTGTCTTTTTTTTTTTTTTTTTTCACTAAATTTAATTTGGGTAA
>VXBX01005436.1:342909-392825 GCA_013400415.1 Scytalopus superciliaris
TTTTTTTTAATTAGTTACCCATTTTCAGTCAGTGGTTATTACTGAGGCCTCCAGACATCTCTCAGGTTTGAGTAAAATTAACTAGGACATTCAAAAATTTCTATGGTTGGCTGGGAAAAACCCCTGACAGAGGAACAGGCAGGCAGGCAGAGAGACCACTGCATCTGCAGATGGACATGGAAGCCACACAGTCTTTATCAGCAACCAACTAGCAGAATGATTTATAACTCCTAAATATAAACTCATAAATGAGTTATTTAACCAAGGAGGTTAAATCTCATTTAATTGAATTAAACAGCTTAATGAGAGACTCACAATCTCTGTTCAGACAAATGAAAGTCATAGCTATGGTTACAGTCATGATTTGGTGGTTTGGTTTTTTGTTTGTTTGTATTTGGGGGGTTGTTTGTTTGTTTGGTTTTTTTTCCCCTGTTTGCTTTTGTTGTTGCTGCTTTGTTTTGGTTTAGTTTGGTTTTTGGCTTTGGAAATGAGTGCTAAGGATTTCTAACCATCCAGCTAAATATTCACTGCCATGAAATACACTAATAATGTGCCCAGGGAGAAAAAAGAATTCTATGAATGGAAGAAATTCTTATGATTGTGTGTCTTCTGCATACACTGCAGGGGGAATTCTAATGAAAAAAAAAAGCCCAACTTCTTTCAAAACTAAACAAGTAGGTCCTGGAAGTTGAATTATAGTAGAAGGACAGACCACCATCTTTGATATGCACATATGCACATATGCACATAATGAAAATGTCCTTTAAAAAATAGGTTTACAGCATGCTACTGATAAACTTACCAACACTGATAGACATATGAACTGTAATAACAGGTTACGTGCTTTTGCTTCTGTTTTATTATACTGTTAAAGAAATTACAATAATATTTTTGCACAGTGCTAGTTCAATTAAATAACTTTTTTTCCCCTATTTCCTCCTCAAGAAAGACTTGAACTAGAAAAAATGCAGAACTAATTCTAGCATTAATTTAGACCTTAGTTATTAGTCTCAAGATCTCAAAATGATCTCAAGAATTACAGTTCACATTCAATCATTCTCAGTAGCATCTAAGCATTCTCATTACACAGGCAGTGAAACACTAAAGCAGAGCAAGAAGACCATCCCTTCACAGAAAATTCTTACTACTAGGTGAACACTAATCTGTGTAGGTGAAGAAATGATCTAGCCATATTTAATCCCATTTCAGTGAAGATAACTGGAGTAAAGTATTTGCTGTAGTCCTTCCCAGGTATTTATTTTTCTAGTCTTCTGTATAATTCTTTATTCCCTATGACTTTTGCACTATATTCTCTTTTAACTTCAAAATAATATTTTACTCTTATTTCAAAAACCATGTGTGTGAGAGGAGAGATGCTTTACCTAAGAAAGTTAACTGTACAGAAATCATTCTTTTTCACTTGATTCTCCATTGTTTCATTTGACAGTTAAATTGCAATGTTAGCAGAACAAAATTGGTGATCATAAAATTAGCTTTACAGTTTCCAAACTGTTCCTTCATATTACAAAATGAACAACAACAGACATTTCCCCCCTCCCCCCCTCCCTCAGCTCACTGGAGATGCACGAAAAATAGAGCACTACAGCAAGAAGAGAAAAATTCTTTACAAGTGTTCCCAAATATTCCCTGCTCTACTGTCTCAAAAAGGCCTGCTGAGTTGGAATAGTCTCATGGTATGCTCAAAAGTGAGATTTCAGGAATATCTAACAATTAACCTTTCCAAGAAACTGTAAGAGAAGTGACAAAATGATTTCAAGAATGATAGTAGAGTCACAAGGCATTGTTGAAAAGCAAATGGCTTAACTTATTAAGGTTTGGCTTGAAATTTGGTGCAATTTAAGAAGTTGAATCATACCAGCAGCATCAAGTTATGACATGTGAGCCTTTGTACATTCTTGAGGCTAAAGCTGAAATATGAATATTTTGGTGGTTGTACATACACAACAAATTGTAAATGAGGTTAAAAGACTAGAGAATTTAAATTAAAAATGTACTCAAATGCAACACTTTTTACAATTTCAGAGCATTGTGAAGAGGCCTTGCTAAGAAAGAAAGCCAGATAACCACATATCTTTTAGAGTTGTCTTGTTTCTATTTTAAAAAGTTTTATATGACCCAAAACTGTTTATTAATCTATTTTCCTTATTTCACTGTCTCCTTTCTTTGGATTTCAGCATGCTGGCTACAAATAGATTCTGCTATCTTTTATGTGTGTGTAAATTTAAATTGCCACTGGAATAATTATTTTAAAACTTTATCTACTAAATTCTGTAAGGGAATCAGCTAGCTCATGAGGACCTGCTGCTGCACCTTACAAATGAGTGAGGTCAGTTATGTCTCCAAAGAAGTTCAGATTGTAATAGAATGAGGACTTTGTTGTAAGGATGTAAAGAGCACAGTTGCCTATCTCAAATACTGTCAAGGCCACAGAAGGAACTTGTCATAAGGTAAGCCACCACAGTGGGAACTTAAGCACAGGAGGGAGGAATTTGTGACAGGAAAGCCTGGCAGAGGTGAGATCTGTTTAACACATTGTGGTTAATGCATCGAGACAGAAATTTCCATTGTGGCAAACTGTGGGAAAGGAAGCAATGGGTCACACACATCCCTCCAAGTTATGGGAATAGCATCTGCAGCCACTCTGTGGATACCCAGAACCTGGACTGTATAAAGGTGGTACCCCCTGAAGAACAGCTCTCTGACCCCACCACTGAGAAGTGCAGGATGAACAAGAACCAACAAGATACCACTGTATCCGTGGCTGGTGACTATCTTCTGCTTGATCTAGCGCTCTCTCTCTCTCTCTCTCTCTCTACCCCCTTGACCCCCTTTCTATTTATTTCTATTTCTCTATCTCACATTTACTGTTAAATAAAATCCATACTGTTGACTTCAGCACATGGTCTCATTTGCACCTTAATTTAGGCAGAGGCATCTCTCACTAATTCAATCTTAATGTTTGTAAATGGACAAAATCTGACTTATTAAGGTTTGGTTTTGTGTTTGTTTTTTTNTAAGCACAGGAGGGAGGAATTTGTGACAGGAAAGCCTGGCAGAGGTGAGATCTGTTTAACACATTGTGGTTAATGCATCGAGACAGAAATTTCCATTGTGGCAAACTGTGGGAAAGGAAGCAATGGGTCACACACATCCCTCCAAGTTATGGGAATAGCATCTGCAGCCACTCTGTGGATACCCAGAACCTGGACTGTATAAAGGTGGTACCCCCTGAAGAACAGCTCTCTGACCCCACCACTGAGAAGTGCAGGATGAACAAGAACCAACAAGATACCACTGTATCCGTGGCTGGTGACTATCTTCTGCTTGATCTAGCGCTCTCTCTCTCTCTCTCTCTCTCTACCCCCTTGACCCCCTTTCTATTTATTTCTATTTCTCTATCTCACATTTACTGTTAAATAAAATCCATACTGTTGACTTCAGCACATGGTCTCATTTGCACCTTAATTTAGGCAGAGGCATCTCTCACTAATTCAATCTTAATGTTTGTAAATGGACAAAATCTGACTTATTAAGGTTTGGTTTTGTGTTTGTTTTTTTAAGATTAAAAATAGTATATATATTTGATATATTATTAAAACCATAATTAATTTTTATTTGTGCAGCTGGGATAGTTATGACAGGATGACCCTCAAGAAAATGATTTATCTGACGGGTAGTGAGTATATTTTATTTCTATTAAGCTAAAACTATACTACAGAGAGTATTCCCTGCTGTGAAGTATTTCCTAGTGAGTGACTAGCTATGACTTCTAGCCTCTGATTTCTATTCTGTGGTTACAAGATAAATATTTTCAGATTGTAAGATCAACAAACTTCAGATTTAAGCTCTGGAAATGATAACTTATTTTCCTGTGCTTTCTCCTTTTTATACTTCTTAAAATCAAGAAATGCCTTGGTAAAACTTTTGGGAGGGTCCTGATACAACACAAATATGTAGCTAAAACTGAAGCACTATTGACATTTACTGTTTGTTGTTGTTTGGACTGATAAATCATGTGCTCAGATGTTTACTCATTGCATTTATAGATGAAATAAAATATATGATAGAAAACTTTCAGCTAGACTCCTATATGAAGAGAATAAAAAACAGTGAGTTTGAGTTGCTGAATCCNTAGCGCTCTCTCTCTCTCTCTCTCTCTCTACCCCCTTGACCCCCTTTCTATTTATTTCTATTTCTCTATCTCACATTTACTGTTAAATAAAATCCATACTGTTGACTTCAGCACATGGTCTCATTTGCACCTTAATTTAGGCAGAGGCATCTCTCACTAATTCAATCTTAATGTTTGTAAATGGACAAAATCTGACTTATTAAGGTTTGGTTTTGTGTTTGTTTTTTTAAGATTAAAAATAGTATATATATTTGATATATTATTAAAACCATAATTAATTTTTATTTGTGCAGCTGGGATAGTTATGACAGGATGACCCTCAAGAAAATGATTTATCTGACGGGTAGTGAGTATATTTTATTTCTATTAAGCTAAAACTATACTACAGAGAGTATTCCCTGCTGTGAAGTATTTCCTAGTGAGTGACTAGCTATGACTTCTAGCCTCTGATTTCTATTCTGTGGTTACAAGATAAATATTTTCAGATTGTAAGATCAACAAACTTCAGATTTAAGCTCTGGAAATGATAACTTATTTTCCTGTGCTTTCTCCTTTTTATACTTCTTAAAATCAAGAAATGCCTTGGTAAAACTTTTGGGAGGGTCCTGATACAACACAAATATGTAGCTAAAACTGAAGCACTATTGACATTTACTGTTTGTTGTTGTTTGGACTGATAAATCATGTGCTCAGATGTTTACTCATTGCATTTATAGATGAAATAAAATATATGATAGAAAACTTTCAGCTAGACTCCTATATGAAGAGAATAAAAAACAGTGAGTTTGAGTTGCTGAATCCTTATTTGTGCTCCATAAGCTATACAAAATGTTTTAGCTTTTTGGTCTTTATATCTCATCTGAGGGGCTTGTGATTAAGAAATAATACACTTGGTTGTTAACTGTTATGTGATTGATATGGAAGTTGTTCTGATCTTTGGTATTAAATGATGTTCTCTTGTTGCCTGGAATTCCTAGGAAGAAAACCTCCACAACAGGGTTAAGGTGGAAAAAGGTCTTTTACTAAAGTTCAGCCAAAGCTTTAGCAATCCATAACATGTGCCCCGGCATATAGAATCTACAAATTTATGACCCTACTTAATTATCCTATCTAAGACACATATCCAATGTCTAATTGACCCATCCTACAAACTATCTCAAACCACCCCTCTGAACCACCCCCCTGGAATTGAGTCAGTGGTCCCAAGGACCACCTTTTCCTCCCCCCACCCTCATCTTCATCGCATTATGTCTTCTATTTGGAGTTCTTCCAGTACCTCTAACCTTTCTTTATACTACGACTAAACAATATTTTATTTTGACTATAACATCTTCTAATAGCTATCTGAATACAGCCTAATATCTCCCCCTTAGCACAAAAACAGGCCTCAAAAATGTGACACAGAGGTTAAAATCTAGCCTAAGTATTTGGTACAGGGGTTACAAACTATTTTTCAAATGCAAAAGACTATAAAACTATATAAAACTACATTAAAATCTACAACTATATTAAGGCTTGAGGCAACACTCTGTTAGAAGCAATTTGCAGTACATAACACCAGAATAAAAGGAATCAGAACAGACGCATATTTGCCCTAAAGTGTAACTTTCTAAATAAAATATTTAAATAGCTGAATGCATTTGTTGCTCGGTATTCAAGTGTCACCCACCCTTAGTTGATATAACCTTTTCATGTTTTTCTTGACCATCAAGGATTTGGAGAATCATCTCACCGGTCTTGACATCTACAACACAGAATTCATCTAACACACCTGACACATTTGACACCCTTTCTACTCTGTGTAAGGAGAAGAACGTAGTCTCCATCTAACAGTGCAGAAGGATAGACAGAAATCAAGTTTACTGTTCTAACATAGGTACTTAATGTATGTTGGATGAAATGACCCTTGGAAGTGCCTGTCAGCCCTACATGATGATTTGAGAGAGAAGGGATAACTCCCAGTTTAAATAAGTCTGACTTAACCTGCTAAATATTTTTTGTGTGTTCTTCAGAGCTCTTTTGTCTCCTTCATATATTCCTTAAATAGCCTTTCTATATAAACTCTTGGCAGAGCATTTACTCATTAGGATTTCAAGTTGATTACTCTCAGTCTAAAAGTTCACTTCTCATTTTGTCACAGCTTTGCACTTAGAAAGGTTTCTCAAAGGCCTTGCATAAGCAAACAACTTCCTTTTTTAGAGTGAAACTCATCTATTAGACAGAGAGAAAGACATAGCTATTTACCTGTCTTCCTTCTTTCCTCCAGACTCTCAGACAATTGGGAGTCAAATGTTCTTTAGCAAATAATTTGGAACTATATTATGCCTTCTCACAAAAGTCAGGAAGGGATAAGTAAAATGACATTCCAAATAAATTGACAATGCCTTCATGTATAATCAAAAGAAAAGCTTTTAAAGAGTGAGATAAGGAAAGTGAAGGTTGGTATGCAATTGAGAGAATTCTTGGGGATTAGATATTCTGCACATCAGAAGTCTGCAACATTCTAACATCAGCCTTTTTGCCTGTGCTGAATATGACATCTCCATGGATGCATATTATTATTTCTCATCCCAGCTGATTTCACATGCCAGTTGTATTTCAACACATCTGATTGTACCTCACAGTTGTGTTGGTCTCATTTTGCCAATATGTCTATAAATGCACAAGTGTAAAGCAAGTTAGATTCTTAGGCTAAAAGATTTTATTTCACTTAGTCCAAAATTAATCAATTTAAAATACTGTATATTACATCTAACAAGAGAACTCCCTACTGAATTCTACTATACTACCTGAGCTTGGGTAATAGTAATTGCCTATTATGCAAAAGGAAATAGTTAAAACTTGTCACCACAGCAAAAGATGTCTTCAAAAGGGCTTGCATAAGCTCTTGTAGCAGGAAATTCTACTCCAGGTTGCATTTACTTTATAGGTTTTGCTTCTTATTTCAGGAATGTTCATCTTGTAATATTTCTTTTCAGCTCTGTCTTTTTTTGCCAAATAAGGGAATTTCAGCAACCAAGCTTATCAATGTACTGTTCAGTCACTGAATGAAACACTATGCATACCAGAAACTGTCCCAGAAAACATTCCAAGAGAAAAGAAATAGAAAAAAACAGGGAGTACAGAATCATAGAGTAATAGAATCATTAAGATTGGAAAAGATCTCTAAGGTCACCGAGTCCAACCATCAACCCAGCACCACCATCCTGTGCACCACTAATCCATGTCCTCAAGTGCACTATCCATGTGTTTCGGACACTTTCAGGGATGGTGACTCTGCCACTTCCCTGAACAGCCTGTTCCAATGTTTTGCAATTCTTTCCATGAAGACAATTTTTGTAATATCCAACCTAAACCTTCCCTGACACAACTTGAGGCCATTTCCTCTTGTTCTATCACTTGTTACCTGGGAGAAGAGACTGACCCCCACCCTGCTACAACCTCCTTTCAGGTAGTTGTAGAGAGTGATAAGGTCTCCCCTGAGCCTTCTTTTCTCCAGACTAAACACTCCCAGCTACTTCAGCTACTCCTCATCAGACTTATGCCCCAGACCCTTCACCAACTCCATTGCCCTTCTCTGGACATGCTCCAGCACCTCAATGTCTTTCCTAAATTGAGGGGCCTAGAACTGAATACAGCACTTGAAGTGCAGCCTCCCCTGTGTCAAGTACAGGAGATGATAATTTTTCCTGGTCCTGCTGGCCACACTATTCCTGATACAGGATTCCTTTGACCTTCTTGGCCACCTGGGCACACTGCTGACTCATGTTTAGCCACTGTTGACCAGCAAACCCAGATCCTTTTCTCTGGGCAGTTTTTCAATTACTGTGCCCCCAGCTTGTAGTGCTGCCTGGGGTTATTGTGACCCAAGGGCAGGACTCAGCACTCAGCCTTGTTGCACCTCTTACAATTGCTCTTGGCCCATCTATTCAACCTGTCCAGATTTCTCTGGAGAGCCTTCTGACTCTGATGTTGTTTTCATGTTTACTTACAACATCCAGTTCCAAAAGACAGTTGCTATTTCAGTCTCTGGGTTTTGAATATTTTATTCTACTTTCATTTCTGACAAGTGAAGTGGAATCCCAAAGAATTACTGTTCCTTGGTCAAGAAAATTTCGAATGTCTCTTTCCTTAGGTGTTGTTAAAAGTATAAAGTTTTTGTACTGTCAAGAGAGTAACAAAATTCATATGTCCTGGATTTGGTCTCTTTAATTTGGTACACCTTTGAAAGCATGTATTCTGACCTGAATAACACGGGTCATAGAATTTAACAAGTGAGCGAGTTATTAAATCCATTGATACTTTTTTTGGCCTGCTACTTTTATGATTCTGTACTTTTATCAGTGCCAGAATGCCCAGCTCCAACATTATGATTGATCAGATCTTTTAAAGATACATTTACTCTTTCTTGAAATACTTCAAAACTAGGTTTTCAGGATGACACACACTGGATTTCTGTAACAATTTCAGTAATAACCGCAAGTCCAGTTTAACAAAACCAAGTAGGGAACCAAAGGAGTCCCTTTAAGTTTCTTTTTCGTGTTGATAGCAATAAAAAACAGAAGCAAATTGTCAGCTGAGCAGAATACAGTTTTCCATTAACTTCATTTATATCTCCTTTCAGCCTAAATTTAGCTTGTTTATTCCCAGGATAAATCATATGCACCTTATTTTAAATGAGAACTTTCAGATGAATGATATTACATTTTAATACCACAATAGATTCAAAAAATGAATGCTTATGAAAGAAAAAGCAATTCATCCTGACAAAGAGTGTTACTCTCTGTAGTATACCTGCTCTCATGAATCTTTAGCAAACAAATGCTCTTATGCGTTGTTAAGATTCTATCACATCTGTGTTCCTAATTATTTATAAAATTTAGATCTGACTCTCCTTTAGATAGCTCAGATGTGAAAAACATAACTCTCTGCTGGGATTTACACATTGTTACCCTCCTCTGATAGTCAGTAGGGATCCTTAAATATGATAAATGTTGGAACAGATATTTCACTCTTAAAGAAGAAAAGGCAGAAGCTGTAAGATTTGAATGTGAATTTTGATTATACTCAGCTAATTACACGTGAGGTTCATTTTTCAAAATCATATAGAACTTTGCTTTTATAGGTATCTTAGCTACCTAGTTTTGGCACTGTATTTTCTGATTGATGTGAAGGACTACCTGTTTTAGCATACATTTTAAAATGCAAAGATAATGAGTCCAGTTTCCCACAATTCCAGAATCTGTTAAAACTATTTGGCACTGAATGACATCATTAACAATTTTGAAAAGATGCATGACTGCAAGAGCCACACTTACCCGTGGCTGGCCCAGTTTGAAGCATGATATTTTAAAGGATATCAATATTCCTGTGGTAGAGAATTGTTATCCACATATACTAAGTTTCTAAACATACCAGCAAAGTAAAATTCAAACAATAGTTACTGTCTTTGTCCCTCTATGTTGAGCTCTACTTATGACCTGTGAGAAATGGATCATTCATGGTTCATTCATGTAGTTCAAATCTATAAGAGAACTGGAAGTAAAATATTAATTTAAATGAAATAAAGACTTCATTTGAAAGGCTGTATATATTTCTGCTTCTGTCTTTCATATGTAGGTGCATTCATGGGGACACTATATATACATACAAAATTATGACAGAGCAGCTAATGGTCTTGTGCTGGGATACTCTCTTGGCTTTGTTTGGGTCTTTTTGCAGTACCTATTTCAATGCATTAAGACTTGTTTGCAACATTTTTTCCTGTGATATCTTCCAATTTTAGGATTATCGAGTTCAGAAAAGAGATGCGAAACATATTCAAAATGCTGTTTGGAGCCTCATTCCTTTCTCACTAAAATTCAACACAGGCCAATTTTCCATTATACCATATGGTCACTTTAGTCAGTGTGAACACTGCCTTTTCATACAGTAGCTGTTGCTGATGCTTTACTTCTGTAACATATCAAACTAATTATCTTCAGGATTTTTTAATGTGCTTGCAGTTTACGTCTTCTATTACAGAGGCATTCAAGCCTGAAAAGCAATTCCAGAGTCAATGATACACAGCAAAACCCCCCAACACTTCTTTGATTGTTTATATATAGAATTCTGAACAGTATTCTTTATGCAACATAGTCTCTGGACTAATACATGAATTAGGGCTTCATTAATAAATGATTCTTGTGAATCACATTTATCTGCAACTTCACACTTGCTCTCTGAAGTCTATGACAATTAGTGGTTATGGCATGTAAAAGCAACAAACAATAGTACTTATTTTGTCATCAAACCATGCTTAATGATAGCTCATAATGAATAGAGCTTTAGAGTTCTATTGCTTATGAGGTGTTCCTTTTCTGAATGGAGAGAAATGTTAGCTTTTCAAAAATTACTTTTTAAACCCATATAATTTCTGTGACTTCACATTTAAAGATAATTCTCTTCTCTCCATTGCTCATGACTATAAGGTATTATTAACAGAGTGTTTTGATGATGATCCCTGAGAAATAAATTGGGTTTTGTCCATGTCTTAAGTGCGCTTGTTCGCAGCATCACATTGCCATTATAATTCACAACCCCTCTGGCATATGCAAACGAAAGGTTCTTAAGAAGTACAATAATGAGCAATGAATAATCTAAGTCAGAGTTGCATGGGCATGCAGACTGAACTACATTTTAGGCCCAAAAATAGACCCCATTATTAGAATGAGTCATCTTGGTGAATCAAAGTAGAGAACTGTATTGTTACAACTCTAGTGTTGTGTTTTGTTTTGTAATAATTGAAAAATTCTTTCACCATTCTTGTTAATTTCTAGCACTTTACATAAATTTCAAGCTCACTTACCTGGACTCAAAACTCCATGACTCTTGACAATAACACTTTATTCTATAGTTAATAGAAGACTATCTCCTCCTCTGACCCCACTCTGAAATGGCCTAAGCAGTGCTACAACACCATGTGTTTTCCTCCTCAGAGGACCTATATAACAGGAAGCATCTGTGAAAAGTTCTTTTCTGGATAGAACGGTTCTGGTTTTGAGTATGTTGTTTTTTTATCCTGGAGGCTATTAGTATTATTTTAGCTTTACGAATATCTACTGCCCTTTCTGAGGCAATAGGCAGAACCTGAAAAATGGCAGGTTCTGTCTCGTCGTCAGGAAACACCTTTTTACTGTGAGGGTGGTGGAGCACTGGCACAAGCACCCAGGGAGGTGGTGGGTCTCTATCGTAGGAGGTCTAGACATGATCCTGAGTAACTCACTAATTGTCATTCAACAAGCTATATTGTCCCCCTGAAATGTCAGTGTTCAAAGATGAGCACTGACTTATGTAATTATAATAAATATATATTTACTTTTAATAAATAAACAATAGCATACCTCTCTAAAACTGTTTATACTGTAGAATGTATCAGATTATTAGATTATTATGATTTTTTTAAATAAGAACTAGTACTTCTACTATTATTTTGATTTTCAGTAATTTTCACTCCTGATTGTTTTTAAAAAGTATGTATACAGCAATGTGCTCTGCTCTCTCAACTGCTACATGTAAACATGTTTATCCACAATGCTCCAGATGCTTGTCATAGCAGTAGACTCTGTGGAAGATATTTAAACAGTTTTCTCTTACCTTTTTGCATGTGACCTGATTGTTGCAGCAAATTATGAGCTGTTTAGATTTCTGGCAGCATAAATATCAGTGTTTCTGTCCAGTTCCCCACGGTATGTCCTGATTCTCCATCATAACTGAGCACTACAGGTGAGCCAAAAATGGGTATGAATGTCAGTACAGATGTCCAGAGATGTTTAGACCAATGATCAATGCATGAAAACTGAAAATGGTCTGAGGTTCTGGCCCACAACTTAGATATTTGCATTCTTTGAGCAACTGACTGGGACAGTTCCCTCTTCATATTCATATTGCCAAACTGGCTTGCATGACCTCAGGCAGAAACATTCTTGAAGTAATTTTAGACAATTAGCACACTCTGATAGTATCAAGGTAATCACTGTGAGGTAACGAAAAGGTTTGGTCTTAGGGGAACTTAAAAAAAATCTCATTCCAATAAAACACAGTAATAGTGTGGATCGATCTGTTTACTTAAACTGTAAGGAGCCCGAGTTATTCAACGTTTTTAAACACTGAAAGAAAACACCAAGAAGTTGATTAAAAAGTGACTTCTATAGGTAGAAAAGTGAATTTTCATTCTGTAGAACTGGTAAAGTTAGATCCAATTAAGCAGTTCAATAGGTTTTATACTGAGATTATTACCAGGGATTAATTTTGCAGTCATAGTCCATGTTTGGTTTGTTATGACTTTTTCATTTTGAAAGGGATATGTTATTGGGGGGTTTTGTTTGCTTGTGTTTTGTTTTTTTTTTTTCCCCCCTGTATTTTTTTTACTTCTTAAAAAGAAAGTGATTTATCACTTTCACTGAGTATGAACATCTTTGATCCACAGAATAAGAACTGAGTGTAACTCAAAC
This sequence comes from Scytalopus superciliaris, assembly GCA_013400415.1. Lineage (NCBI taxonomy): Eukaryota > Metazoa > Chordata > Aves > Passeriformes > Rhinocryptidae > Scytalopus > Scytalopus superciliaris. The sequence goes on from VXBX01005436.1 coordinate 355,555, forward strand.
CCCCTGCATATCAGGTATCTCAGATCTGAAAGATTAAGAGGGTGACATCATTGCTGGAAAATTAATTTTTCTTTCATTAAGTGAATACATTGCACTGTACATTGGAGTTTACATCCCTTCAAAGGAGTGAAGGATTCACTGTGTGAGAATAATTTTTGTCAAGATCCTACTTGGTGTTATTAAATGTGTTTTACTGCAGGACTATGGCAGATTTAATGGGCCTTTCTATATGCTGGCAGGAGATATTAATATCATAATCATAATGGGATCTACTAACCTATATGATTTTGTTGGAGTGATTGAACATAAGATTTTGTAGATTTTTTTTTTTCCAACTTATAATAAATGTAAAGACCTGAGACTGGGCAATTCAACCCTATAGTGCTTATAGACTATTTCCTTGGACAAAATAGAGGTTTCCTAGAAAATTAAGTACTGCAAAGGTTAGTTACAGTTTCTTAAGCATTTACTAATTCTACCTAAAGATATGATAGCTGGAAAATAGGTTCCATTCATAGTTAATGATCAATTACTTGGTTTAACCACTTTGACAGTTTGAGAGACTTGTAGTATAGGACAAGAGTTCTTTTCTGATTCATTGTCTGCTTAGACCACCTTATACAGTCATTTCTGAATGAATTCTTCAAATATAGTGCTTAAAGGACATGACAGATGGATTAAGTGAGCAAGCTTTAATAATAATTGAAATTAAATGAATAGCATCGTGACATTTAGAAAAGAGTTTGTATGAAATATTTCTTACTTATGAGAACTGCCAACTTGAGTATTACATATTCAGTGTAAATTAAAAAATTGGCAGTAAAGGTTTATTGACAAAGTAAATTTCAAAATGAACATAACCAATTATTAGAGAAATGACTCAGCTTCCATATTTTTCTGTTTTCTTTCCTTTTTAACATTTCTCATTAGGGCTCATTTTCTTCTAGTGGATTTCCCTTGGGTTACAGAGCAGTCAATACCTCATAGGAAGAATATCTGATTATTATTTTTATACCTCTTGTGCAAAGCTTACAAAGTTGAGATGCTGTGAATATGTGGTTTAGATAAGGCATATCTTTTCTCCTTTCCTATCACACTAATTCTTCACAAGCTCATTTTTTGTCTAAGACAGATTTTCCAGAGGAAGAGCCCTTTTTGCTGAATAGACTCTGACTGAAAAATATGTATTAGACAAAAACAGAACACCAAAATTTAGAGGTAGACAATATGTTTGCTCTCATTACTAAAGCAAGAACCCATATTTTCTGATGATAAGTAAAGGAAGCAAAAGAAGGTTGCAGAGGCTGGTTTTTTTTAACCGACTATCAAGATGAGGAGAAAAAGGCTAGGACTCAGTACACAGAGAAATAGACAAGTATTTCCATGTAAAATGAAGGGCTTGGCCTCAGTTCTCAGTTCATCTCTCATAGGATTTAGTACTTACAAGTGTAGATACCTTTGGGCAATCCTAGGAAAATGGTAGGTAACAGATCAGGATGCCAGAAGGAAGATACTTCTCCATTTCTTTGGGAGTGTATGCAGCCCTCCCTATTCCTAGATAAGTATCTTCCCACTACAGTTTGTTGCAGGGGTCCACAAACTCTGAGCCATAAAGACTCAGGTCAGGACTATGTTGTTTGGAGGAAGCTGCTACTCATCTGAATTTCCAATCCTCTGTACAAATCAGTGACTGCCCCCTCCTACAGTTGTGGAGGTTACTCTTGCTCATGCTTGTGTTTGCAGACTCCCAGGAGTCCAGCTGACTCAGGTGGGTCATACTGAATGTCCCTATGTAGTTCCCCATGGAAATAATCTTTTTTTGGAAGTATACATTTTTCATTCTTTTTTCCCTTGGTAAGGAAGCATAATCTAATATTTTTTTTTTAATTTTGAATAAATTGAAAGGTTGAAAATCATGTCAATTCATTTTGCACAGATGTAAATTGGGTAATCAGCTTCCATATTTTAATTCTATAGATAAAAATTCTAAGGAACTTTCTGAAAAGAATTAAGACTTTCATAAGTAACATTCTCTGTATTATCCCCATGATACTGTAGTTTTGGAAGTCTTAGTCTGAGTTTCTGTTTTGTGTAATTCCTTGTGAGACTTACATAATTCCAGTTTAGTTAGACAAGAGACTGGAGTAATTCCACATATCTTTAGGCAGCCAACTGAAACATGGATGCAAAAGCTCTGTGATTGTGCCTTTCCTCTTCAGAAAGACCCAGCGCACTCAGAGAAAACATGTCAAGTTCATTTAATAGAGAACTCACCATGAGCACTGTGTGCAGCTCTGGGCCCTACAAATTAAGAAGGATGTCTAGGTCCTTGAACGAGTTCAGGGGAGGCAACAAAGCTGGTGAAAGGGTTGGAAGGAATGTCCTTTGAATAGCAGCCAAGAACTCTGGGTTTGTCTAGTCTGGAGAAAAGGAGGCTGAGGGATGAATTCATTGCTCTCTACAGCTTTCTGAAGAGGGGAGGTGGAGAGGGAGGTCCTGATTTCTTCTCCATGGGATCCAGTTGTAGGACATGTGGGAATGGTTCAAATATTCATCAAGGAAGTTTAGACTGGAGATTCTTTATCCAAAGGATGGTCAAATGCTGGAAGAGGCTATCTGGAGATACCCCAAGCCTACCAGTGTTCAAGAAGCATTTGTTGCCCTTGACAACGTGCTTTGACTTCTGCTCAGCCGTGAATTGGTCATGCAGTTGGACTAGATGATTGCTGTACATCCCTTCTAACTAAAATATTCTATTCTATTCTATTCTATTCTATTCTATTCTATTCTATTCTATTCTATTCTATTCTATTCTATTCTATTCGAAATTGAAATACCTAAAATAAGATTCATTTCACCAGTGAAATGCTGAAATGGTTGAATCATCCTCTGGAAGCTTCTCTCCCTTCACCAACTACAGGGGAAAAAAAAAAAACCAAACCAAAAACCAAACCAAACCAAACAAACAAAAAAACCCCACAACCCAAAAAAACCCCCATACCTTAGAGTAACTAAATTACTGACTGAAAATAATAAAGTGATGATGCACTTACTTTGTTGTATGCCTAAAATGGAGTCTCATGTCACATCTTTCTATGGGTAGACTAGATCCTTGCTTGGGAAGCTCTTAATTGTGTTTTAGGTAGTATGATGGGATAAGTTTCTTCAAATCCATGAAATTTATGAGGCAGAATGGAGGGAACATTTCTTGGAGTGTTATAAGTGAGAAAAATTCATGATACAGTGTCATTGGGAAGGATTTCATCTCACCTCAAGTCACATGTCTTCAGTGCAGATATCTCAATGAGATTTAATCTAGATGTCTTTCTAATCAATAGAGAAAAACAATCCTTAGAGTGCTAACTTTATGTAAAAGTTAAAAGAAGTGAGTGTCATCCCTACACTGAAGTGTTACTGTCATTTGAGAAATGACAAAATTTTGAAATATGTATCTGAATACTACCTTTTGTAGATGGTTAGCTCTTGTTCTTGTCATTGTCTACATATGCAATACAGAGAATTTTTTTGAAGTTAGCTTTCAGACTCCCAGAGTTAAGAGTTGTGTCCCACTGGCTTAACAGGTCAATTTGCTGCACTGCACTAACTTATACTGGTCTCTAAAGGTCACAGAACTCACTTATTCATAAAGTGCTGATTGCCACAAGACCACTGTTTTTGCAGTGACGTTTTTTGCACCCTTTAATCAGTTACCTATCAATCTGTTTATCAGACTGATGGCACCTCAATAGAACCAGGGCTTGGACTTCATAAATTAAACAAATCCAATATTTCCTTCAGAAAAATCAACAAAACTATTTTGAATATCTGGTTAATTTACACTTTAAAAGAATACAATATTCAAGACAATACCTTGCAAGTAAAAGGGAAACTAACTCCTTTAGTTCTTGCATTCAGCTCTGCCTCCATAGAAATACTCTATGGCTGAAAGGATAATTCATGAGTAATCCTTTCCAGACCTTGTTGTCTTATTGATTTCACCATCTGTGTTCCCAAACATCTAAAATCTGTGTAAAGTGGAAATATAAAACATTCATTAGATATCACTTATCTAGGAATATTCCATGTTACAATGCGTTTTATAATGATCTATAGATGAAAGTGCCATACCACATTATAATACTATATGTAGCTATTTATCTGATCCTAAAATGATGTGTATGAAAAGCTTTCAGATAATACAAGTTGTAAATATGACAAAACAGTGAACTTTCTGAGGCCAGTAAATTGTTAGGAACAGCATTTTAAAGAACTCTGCCCAGGAGAGGTATCATTTTTTACTTCCTGGAGCTAATGATCTCATGTCACAGATAAACTAGGTTATAATCTGTTCTTATGACTCAAGAGAAGTATCTAAGAAAATACGAATAAATCATGACCGGTGTCAGATCATTTGCCAGAGCATTGCTTGAGAGCTTAGTTTAAAGCAACCTTGACAGGTTTTCTTGTACACTGTAATGGGCTATCCCTTTTTGAGAAAAAAATTCTAGTTTTTGTCTTTTTGGAACTGTTTTGATCCCTAACTATAACTGGGTAACAATGCCCTGACTTTTTCTAAAAGGAATTGCTTACTCTATTAAAAGAACTCTTAAAATAACTGGCAGATTTCAGCCTGCTAAATAACTTCATTCAACTACTTAATTGCACATTAAAACAAAAACCTCCCATGTACATACATTGTGGCTAATCTGCATCCATGAGTTTCTTAATACTTTTAAATGTGTGTGACAGAGAAATAATAGTGACTCTGAACAGTTTTGGGGATGTAGGCCTGAGTACGGCCTCCTTTTGCAGCTGTAACAATTCCTCCCAACAGCCTGTTTGTAAAGAAACAGACTACATTGTGCCAGTAGTATAAAAACATAGATTATTACACAGATATAAAGCATAGATGATTACAGATTTAGGGCTAATATGTCAAAATTGTTTGTAAAGCCAAAACAGTGGGTTGTTTAATTACTGACTTTAAAAGGAGCAGGAATGCACCAAGCAATCATTCCTTACACAGATTCGCCTCAGTTTCTTGGGAAAGACCAAACTTAGGGGTAATCAGCACCTTGTGTGCAGGACTTTGTGTCAACACAATAGCTCAGAGCAGATCACCCTGTTCCAGGTAACACTTAAACACCTGAATCAACTCACACACTGAAGTTAATGGGGCTTAAACTTCAGTTTAATGCTTTGCTAAATACAGATGTCTAAGTATAAATAGTTACCGGCAAGTTCCATAATAAGTAGTCCACGGTTGGAGAACTCAGTCCAACAACCACGCTGACTTCCAAACATCTTACTTCATGGTGGAAGTCAGGGGTGAAAACTCTTTCAGGCAGCACATGAATAGATCAACTCCATTTTCCCTTTTTGTATTGGTTTAAGCCCAGCTGGACATAACGTACCAGGTAGCTGCTTACTCAATCCCCTTCATTCCCCCTATTTCTTCAGGTGGAATGCCAGGAGTTTCAAAAGTAAAACTTGTAGGTTTAGATAAGAACAGTTTAATAATTGAAAACAAAGCGAAATAGAATAATAATGGTAAATAATAATAATAATGATAATAAAAAGGGAAAGAAAACCAAAGAAGTGATGTACAATACACTTGCTCACCATTTGCTGATTGATGACACACTCTTCCTGAGCCTGGATCAGCCCCCTGTTTCAGGTAATTCCCACAGTTTATATGCTGGGCTATGACATTCTATGCTGTGGAATATCCCTTTGGCCAGTTTGGGCCACCTGTCCTGGCTATGCTCCCTCAGGATAAACAAGACTTAGCAAGAACCTCAGGATAAACAAGACTTAGCAAAACATCAGTATGTTGCTGATGCTATTCTCATTCTGAATCCAAAACACATCATTGTAGCAAATACTGATAATAAATTAGCTCTATCCCAGCCAAAGCCAGGTCACTTTTGTTTGTTCAGTTTTATTTGGTGGAGACATTTGGCGGCTATCATCACACCAACCTGTATTTAAAATGCAATTGGTCTTGGTGGACAGAAAGAGAAGATGGGAAGGACAGAGCGAAGGAAAAAAGAAGAGGAGCTGAACCATGGGGGTGGGTATTCAATTGAGGCACACAGCCAAAATCTGGGCATTAGATTTTGTGTAACTACAGTTGTGACTGTCACTTACAGGTATATCCCTACCACTGCTGTTTCCCTGCTTGTACCCTGGACAATATAGTTTATCATAATTTCAGGTAATGTTTATTCTCTAACTTTATAAAACCATTTAGACTTACCAAAGTAAATAATTACTTTTTTTCCTCTAAAGTGAGAAATATTGATTAATCCAGGCTACTTCTAAAGCACTGCTTTAAAAACAAAATTTCCTTCCCTGGCTGCAGCTTGCTTTTTTTTTTTTTAATTTTTAATTTTTTTTTTCCTAGGCAGAGGAAAAAATGTGCATATATAGCTTCAGTCATGATTGCCTTTCCACAATTTTTTTACTATTCTTTCATTATAAAATTTCATATTCTGTTACTTTAAGCTACTATTTTTCACTGTCTGTAGCTATTCTGTATTCTTCTGCGTATCCAATATTATCAGTGAAATTGAAAACTGACACACATCAGTCACCTGTTTAGTAAATCATACCTACATTATTTTAAACAATGACTCCATTCTTGCTTCTTAATATCTGCTCCTACTAGCTTTGTTCTCTTTTGCACTTTTTAGTGAATAATCTCTTGCCATTTGTTTTGATTTATTTTATAAAAGCTGGATGAGGTTGAGTTTTGGCACCCGTTTTAATTTTTTTATTTTCCATTTATTCCCTGTATTATTTCCAAAATATTTGACAGACAGTTTGAAGTCCTTTTATGCAATATTTTCCCTTTTAATTCAAGATGTTCCACAGCATCTTAAAGGAAATTCCAAACTTTCACTGTATTCTTGTCCTTTATTTTTCATTTACACTGATTTTAATAAATAGCTCAAAGTCATCCATCTTGAAATAAGTGCCTTAATTACAGACTATTTAATTTAAATTTGTGGTTACTGCTTCCAAGGTTACTTTTCTAATTAGCTCTTCTGAAATTTCTTCCTTGTAACCAAAGGCAAGTCTAAGGTAGTGTTAACTTCTAGAGTTTAGAACGCAATTTATCTTAATTGTAGCAGACATCCAAAATACCTACAGTGAAATGGATTATGTTCTAGAAATGGCCATTATTCAACACTGGCTGTCAAGGGAGTCTAGAATAACTACCCTAGATGTTGACAATTATAGTGTCATATAGCCAAATCAGTCCTTTTATTTCTTATCCCAAAATCCAGTGAACATTGCTATCAATAGAAAGAATTCACCAATTTGTTCTCCCTTATATTTCACCTGTAAAACTTCACCTAACAGCACCCTTTCTCATGAAGCTCATGAAAAGGAATTCAGAATATAGCAAGATGCTTTCAAGTGTGATATGAGCCTTTCTATACAGTTTGTGCTACTGAATACCTTTAAGAGCCAGCAAAGCCCATGCTTAACTGCAGAGAGCAATAGGTGGCTAAAGAGGCTTTTAGGCAAAGGGATTCAGACCTACAGTGTGCACCATAGAATTGTTGATATCTATGGGAAGTGATAGTGGGCAGTGTCACAGAAAATGCTTGATTTGTGTAATAAATATTTTATTCAAAGGACTGCAGGCCTTTCTGTCTGTTCTTTAGGAAGGATACTTCATCAGTCATTTTCTGTTCAAGGACATCTCTACTGCCCTGCTCCCTTGAGAATTGCTTCAAGTCCCACTCTGGCTGCTTTCTCAAGATTTGCAAAGACAAGATGGAAGAGATAAGATGCTGCTACAGAAAAATGGCAAATAGTTTGGGTTTTGTAATGCTTTGGATTTATTTCCCACTTTGCAGACTTTGCCAAAGACAGTGGCTTTGCATCAGAAAGGTAAAAGCACTGTGGAAAAATATGTCTATTTTCTATACAGAAGTGCCAGAATAAATACCTAAAGTCAAAGAGTGCCTGGTGTCTGCATCTGCATCTATAAAAGCTCTAGAGGAAATTATCTGTCACAGCCATGCTGAGGTAAGGGATGTTTTGAGGGGATGAATGCATAGATGTTTCAAAGCATTTATATCATCTTGTGAGACAAAGTTCTGTTTATGCTATTTTTTTTTTCATCTTCACTTGTAGACATCTATGGGTGAGAGCACAACAGGACAGATTCCCTAGGCTGCTGTTAAATGAGGCTGAAATAGGAAGTCATTACCTTGGGTACAGAAATCTTATTTTTAATTCAGGCTGTTTTTCAGACCCAAGTCACTGTCCATACAGTGCTCATCATTCTGTCTTAAACAGATCTTCTCTCATGTTTCCCTGCACAATACACATGTTGTGTGCACCTCATCCATACAATCTACAGAGAGACTGGGATCTAAGAGATATCAGGGTACCTATGACTAGATGAATGTCTTTTTATAGTTCCTTGGTGTCTGAATTCAATCCAATGATAAATTCAAATGAAAGTGTAGGAGGGATTGGAAAAGGAAGAGTAAAAGGAAGTGCTTCATGTCAAAAGCCATGGATAGAAATAGGTGATCTTAATGAGGACATATGAGCACTCAGCAGATGCAAAATTGAGATGAAGTCTTCATACTCTAAAAAGGTGAGAAAGAATGAGAATGACTAAGAAGGGCCGGGATGAGGAAGGAAAAAAGGCAAAAAACAGAGGCCATCCAGTTTCTGCAGAAAGACCTTACTGAGACCTTCCAGTCCTATTCCATTTCTAATGTGCTCATCCAGTCAAGTGTCTTAGTCTGCAGAGTGTTAATTTAATTTTGTCATTTAATTTTGTCATTTAATGCCAGTGAATATTAAATAACGAAAGCTTTTCTCAACAGCCCTTTCAACCACCTTCATATGTCCTCCACACCCTGGGCATCCCACTTACCCTTTGTAGTTCTGTGTCATTGACCTTGTGGTCCTTTCAGTCCCTTGATCCCAAATCAGCATTGCTACAGTTGCAAAGTTCAAATGCTTTTCTAAGGAATGACTAAGTTAGGCATAACGGCAAGACAGTTGTGAAGGTTTTACTGTCTGAGTTACACCTAAAATATTCTACAAATAAATAAGACCTTTTCAATCTCCCAAACAACTCAATCCTCCACCAATTTTTTCCCTAGATCAAAGGATTGAGTAGAAAATATTTAAAAGAAATTTCCCTATGTATAGAAACTGTGAACCTCAAGAAGCTTTAAAAAAAGAAAGAACCCTTTTAACATCCAGGAAGTAAATATAAACATTCATTAATCTGATTTTAAATGAGAGATTCATATTTCTCCCTGTTTTTCCTAGCTGTGTTACAATGGATAAAGACCATTTCCAAGCTAAATGTTGGTATTAGAAATTTTACACTTGGAAAAATCAACTTAGCTTAAGATTCAGTTTTCACAACACTGAATCTGAAGGCAAAAATTGAAAGACTTTTTCCTGCACAGTGCACCATATTCTAGTCCAAAAATTATGTACAAACTCAGCCAACTTAGTCTAATTATAGATCGTCTCAGTTCCTCATCATCATTTTTCATTCACGGTAACTATACATTTTTGCAGGCCTGTTAACTGAACATATATTGGGGTGAAAATAATGATTATAGTGTCCTGTCATGGAACAGACAAGTACTTTTCACAATATTATATACAAACTATAATGAAATATTTAGATTCAAATTAATTTCTAAGTTGTATTTCATGAAGCCTTTCTGAAGTACACATTTTTCAAGGCATTGTTCATTATTTTTCATTATTTACAATAGTCTTGCATGTTTATTTTTAAAAGAAATTGATACATAAAGCAAATCTGAAAGTTTAAATACAACCTTAAATTAATCTTTCATTACGTAAGCATTAGTTAAGTATGCACATGCCTTACCAATTAGGCTGAAAGCAGGAAACCTTAACTAGTTGGCATGTTGGGTAGTGAAGTGTACTGTTCACATATTAAACATTACAGATTCTCAAGATATTCTGTTATTGTGCTTAATTTTTTAAAATATGTATAGAAAATTTGCCTGTTTTAAGGATTTTTTTTTTAATGTGTGTGTAATAGTGTTTTAAGTTTCTGCTCTCCCCACCTCTATCCCCTTCTTGTCCAGTTTCTCACTGACTCCATGTATCATCACATAATTTCTGCCAGTATAGTTGGCTTTGGGGTCATGGGGAAATCAGTTCCGTGAAACTGAACTGAAATAACCTCCTAAAAGCCTTTTCAGCAGGGAAATCCACAGAGAATCCTCTTGGCAGAACTAAGAGGTGACATGGTATGAAATACCATAAACAGAGAAATGTTTATGAACATAGGAGATGTGCCTACCCACAATTCAGGGCTTAGGCCTTGCTTCTGAACACCTGTGTGTATTCAAACATCCTGCCTGGCATTTCATCAGGCCACAGGCTGAACTTCATATCTACCAGGTTAAGGCAGCCTGGACACCATAGGAGGTCTCAAATATTAAGTGATACCTATGAGTGGGCACAGAATCCAAGAGCTACCATGTGAATATATAGTTTTTTGGATTAGGGTTCAGTTTAAGATGACAGATGGTAGCTGTCTACTCTCCCATTTAGCCAATGGAGGCCAGCCATCACAGTTAGAGAGCTGTATTTCAATGTAGTTCACCCTAAGACAGGCTTCTTCCTACAACTAACTTCAGTTGCCTAAAACAGGTATCCATGGGCTATAGCTGCCTTAGGCATCTCTTCTGTCTGAAGTCAGCTGAATTGCTCTGTGCATGTATTGACTTTTGCTCCATCAAGTGCCCTGGAGTTTATACTTCTGGTACCCATGTAGATACAGACATGATACCTCAATTCAGAGACTGTGATCTCAGCTCGCTGTAGTCATAGCTAAGTGTGATAAAATCTGCCCCCGAACTGCACATAACACATTGATTTATGGAGTGAAGCCATCCTAAGAAAATCTCCAGCTCCACTCTACCTCCTCTGTTATCCCAAGACAACTGTTTATGATTCTGTAGCAGAGGCAGATGGCCTGGATTAAAAATAGTAATTTGTTTCAGAGTGCTAATTTTAATTTAGATTGTTTCAGTGTTCCATTTCATCAGTGCAGCCAGACAAACTGCTGTGCAAGCACAGCTGAAGAGGTGCTAAATCACATCAGTGGTACTCGAATGGCAGGACGGGAAAGTGAAAGGGGTGGAGATTTCTTAAAGTTGTTTTGCTGCTGAAGTCAGAATAACTATTTCTTCAGAAAGCAAAACCTTTGTGTTAAAAACAGATTCCCACTTCAGTAAGCATGTTTGAGGATACTTAGAAAAATGAAAACCTTGAAAAGTAAGCACTGATGAAATGTTAACAATAGTTTTCATTCAGACTTCACTTGTGCAGAACAGTCTTTTAGTACAATTGCATGCTGCAGATGTTATGTTGATATGACAGTTGGTATTCAGAGACCTACACATGCTCAAAGGCTGATAGTAGTCTCTTGGGGAGGGTGGTAAAAAAGGAGTATTAATTGAGATCACAAATGGCTAAGTCAGTTTGATAGGTTGAAGCTGCTTTTGAAGTAGAGTTACTGCTTACCTCTTCCTTTACCCTGTTCTCACTTCCTACTTATCCTGGGGCTAATTTTTGCTCACAGTGGATTTTTTTGTTGTTTTGTTTTCTTTTATTCTTCTTAGGTTTAATAAGTTAGTTTACATCAGAGCAGGTGCTGAGATGCACCAGGGGAGTTTGGGGAATTACCACATGGATCACAGAGGGAGGGGATAGCATGTCTTTTGGGGTTAGAGGACTCTCAGTTTTACTTACCACACCTACCGTGTTCCTGAAAGGTGGAGGCTGAGAACACCCAGCCAAGGCAATCAGAAAAGTAGGACTGTGTATGCATAAGCTGAAGATCTCTAATCATTTCAGGCCAATATAATTGGAGGTCACTGCTGATGGGATGGTATTTTTCTTGCTCTTAACTGCAGCTGCACATTCACACATTTTATATTGGTAATACATGGAGTACAGCTGAACTAAAACTGAGAAAGGGATTCACCTGGAGAAGTATAATGTGTTTGCCTAAAATATATTTTCATATGATGGAGTTCACCGAACTGACTTATCACATGGCTATAAAAGCAGTGCTGACACTTGGGCAGAGGTGAGGATACATCCTTGGAGGCAGAGTATTAGGTTGGATTGGTGTTTCTCATTCAGGAACAGCAAGCTCCCAAGTGAGAAAAATTATTTAAGATGCAAGTCTACTCTTATCATGGCTTTTTACCTGTGTGACAACATTCTGGGTCTGCTTCCTACTCACCTTATTCAATTCATATTTTTTTCTGCCTGACATGTTTTCTTTGGCCACTCAAAGCATGAAGCCCTATGACTATACTTTATAAGAATGTACCATGCCATGAAGATGCTCAGAGGCTGGGAGATGGGCTGAGAGAGCTGGATTTGTTCATCCTGGAGAAGAGAAGGATCTGGGACTTGGGTAAGCCTTTACTTCAGGGAGGCAGAGGAAGGAATTGTGCCTTCTTGGAGCAATTGGTGGAATGGGAAGACAGTACCTACTCATGGTCTTCTGTGTTTCACCAGGGCAGATGATGGCTACAAAAATGCCCATTTTGGTAAATGCTGTTGGTGAAACTACAACTGATTTCCACTGGAATAGGTAGACCTTTAGACACAATTATTTTGTTACAATAAAATACTTTTCCTTTGCCAAGAGTGAGAGTCTATACCTTGATAAAATAGGAATTAATTCTACTAAGATTAAATGTAAAGTAGCAACTGAATCTATTTAGACTATTACCTTAATGTATACCTCTAACTCAGAGAAACAGAAACCAGAAAATCCTCTCCAAATCCTAGTCAACATGCCCTGTTGACTTCAGTAAAAACTGGATGGAGATCCAAATGATTCCATTTAAGCATTCAAATGAAAAGTCCATTCTTCAATAAATACTGTCAACTTGAGATAAATAGCTAAAGGAAAAATTCTAGTTGTAGGAATTTTAGACTATAAATACAGAACACTAGTGGGAAGTTGTTGAAGATGGCAAGATAGGCATTGACTAAGATTTTATTAAAATTTATCTTATTTATATCATATGGTTTTAATTCAATGTATGACATGAATGTATGCATGAAAAAGAATTAATTTTCTTTTGTTTTGATATTGCTAATCAGAAAATAGACTGAAAAAACCCTCAGATAAAACTAATGCTATCATATGATTAAAGTTATGGGAGAAGAATCCATGGATTTGAGACAACATTAATAGCTTTGAGAGCAAAAACTTCCCTGTGGGTAAAAGCCATAAAAACATCTTTTAAAGAGATAAACCAGGAAGGTTGCTAAAAGATGAATAAGCTACATGACTCTGCTATTCATCCTGCACTCACTGCTACAACAAAAAGCTTTCTTTTGCCACATTAATCTCTCAGCTACAATATTCTTTATTGAAATTATGAACTAATGGCTTGCATAATTTTCTTCATTAAAAAGGCCTATTTCCTATTACAGATTATGAGACTGAAGAGAAACAGTTGTCGAGGTTCCAACGCTGCAGACTTGGTTTGAAGTTCAGAGTTCTGAAGAGCAATAAATCGGAGGGCATCCCTTAGGCTTGTGTAACTAATTGTCTTTACCACAGTGCCCTGACTAAGTCAGAAAACCAAGGGGTGGCAAGCCAAAAATTTAGAAGCATCTTTTAGTCTGTGTCTACTTTATTTAAAAAACTGTTAAAAGGAACAAAGCATTATAGTCCATAATAGGGGGGAAAGCATTATAGCCCATAACTAGGAAAAAAATAATTGAACATGTTATTTAAATCCTCAGTATTCAAAGTTAACTATCGAGTTTTAATCAAGATCTCTGTGCATTAAGTTAGTGGTAATCTCAACACAGTACATGTATTAAAAGGCTATTGAAGAATGATAAATCTTCCTGCATGACACTGATTTCTTCATCTTGTTATGAAGATTAAAAAATAATTTTTCAATTATTTTTATTACTCTGAAGATATATGACCAAAAGATTACCAGAATTTAAGCCATCAGAACAATGCATTTCCTATGTTAATAGATGGTGTAGAAATTGCTGTTTTATTTGGCTACATGCACTTCTGTCCTTCGTCTTGAGCTCTGCAGACTCTCTAGTGTTTGGTGTACCCATTCACAGTTCATTTTAACCACTGCTGCTGACAAACAGGAGGTAAATCTTAAAACAGTACATTTCTCTGTAATCTAAGGTCCTGTCAGATAGATCTTATATGCCTATGTAATAGGTGGAAGCATATTAAAAGACATAGGCATCTTCCCCAAACATTATAGTTGGAGAATTAAATTTCCTTTTATTGGTGGACTATAACATCACAGCATTGCCTCAGTATGGCAATTTTCTATTTTGACACTAGATCTCACATGGTTCTTTGAGTGAGAGATAGGTCCTGTAGTGTCCTAAAATGTGAGATATCACCACTAAACTGAAGATGGGAAAGCCCTGGCCTCTGAGATACCTAGACTACTTAAAGGCAAGGTGCCAAAAATAATACAATTGTATTAAAACTAATGGCTACAAAGAAACTAATCCACTTATTCTGGTGAATTTGAATGATATTAGTATCCCACAGGAATTCTTGGGATATCTCCAGTGATAAAATTTTAATTGCATCAGTTTTAATTTTCTGGCATATGTGTTCAGATTCTGCTTAGTTTTTCACTGTACTGATGCTGTAACTGTTCCTGCAGGATGGCCATGCGTGTGCTGAGAAACGTATTATGACAGAATAGTCCTTTGGTAGAGGTTGTCTTTTCTAATAATTTTTGCTCACTCTTTCAGCAAGCCTGTTGGCTTCATGACACTCTCCTGCCTTTGGCAAACTCTGGTGAGTGGCTGAACCACATGATTTGATTTCACAGGTGACTATGCAAATATATAGTGGAAAACAACTAAGGAGAATCTGAATGCATAAGTGCCAGACTTAATTAAAGCTGATACAACTAAAACTATATCACTGGACATACTCCATAGTGTATATTGTGTTCTATAGGGAAGAAGAGACGGCCTGGGAAAGCCATATAGCCCGAGGAGGAAACTGTGCCTTTCCGACAAATCACTAGGCATGCTAAGGTGGGTAAAGTGGGTGAGAAATAGAAGCACAGGAAACAGTGAACCATCACATTGCTAGAAATGGACAGACACCTTGCTGGTGAAAAGGTCTGACATCCAGAAACAGAGATACAGAATGCCTTAGAGTTGATTGAAATAGGGAGAATCTCTAGGAAAACAGTAGGCATTTCTTGCTAGAAAGGCAGACTTGTGGAGGACACCTCCCTTTGAAAGGTGAGGGTGGAAGGAGCAAGATCTTTGTTAATCCTTTGTTTAGGGTCACCCCACAACTGAACCTCATAGTTCTGTTTTACACACTTATATATGAAGGGTTCTGCTTTTCCAGTATGAAAGTTCTGTTGCAGCAAAATATTGTGCCTGATGATACAGATAAATAGTATGTTGCTGAGGTGATATGATATGAGCCTGGTGATATGTTCACTTTAAAGAAGAAATATGGACAGTTTCCCAACTCTGTGTCTTGCATTCATTAATCTTCCTAAATCTACGGTGCAGTTTGTAGAGAATGCATGGTGATATTTGATTCCTTCAAAGAAGGAATCCTTACTCTTGAATTTGAGTAGGAAAGCTTTCATCTGACTAAAGCAGCAACATAAACCAGAAAAATTCATAGAGATGACTTTTGGTATTTGGGCAATCCCTTGTCATCACATTCCTGGTTTGCTTTGCTCCTTTATTTTACAAAGACAGAGCTTGTTCATGTTATTACTACCCCTTCTTCCCCCCCATCCTCCCCAACTATTTTTATAAAAAGTAAATTAATTTTAGTAAGTCTTTCAGTATCTCTGCTAACTCCAACTGAACTAAGATGGTGCCTCTGATCCTTTTCCTGTTGCTATACCTCAGTTTCTATTTCACTTTCTGGGTCCTAGTGAGATGTTTTACTGGAAGACATAATTCTTCCTAGTGATTTCACTTTCACACGGCAAGTTCTAATTCCATATCACCTTTTATGAAATAATTCTTCAAAAATTTTCCTTTTTTGCCCTAAAACTATGTTATTTTGTATATTTCTCACTTCATGTGAGAAAAAACCCCTTACATAGTATCTGTACAAAATGGACTGAGAGAGTTTGCATTGCTTAGCCTAGAGGAGAGAAGGGTCTGGAGAGACCTCATGGCAGCCTTCCAGTGCTTAAAGGGGGCTTGTAAGAAAGAAGCAGAGCAACCTATTACATGGACAGAAAGTGGTAGCACAAGGGAAAATGGTTTTAAACTAAAAGAGGAGAGATATAGATCAGATGTTAGGAAGAAGTTCTTTACTTAGGGGTTAGTGAGGCATTGGAACAGGTTGCCTGGAGAGGTTGTGGATGCCTCATCCCTGGAAGTGTTCAAGGCCAGGCTGGATTTGCTTGCAGAGCTTTGAGGAACCAGGTCTGGTGGAAGGTGTTCCTGCCCATAGGTAGAGGGTTTGTAACCAGATAATCCTTAAGGTTCTTTCCAACCCAAGCCTTTTTATGATTCTGTGATTTTTGTAGTCTTTTCCTCTTAAGTTTTCTGGTGTACAGGAAATTTTACTACTCAAACAAACCACTCTTCCAAAGTCTGTGTGTGGTTTACTGTTAGTTCTCTTATCTATTTTTCGGTAGTTCCTAGGCACACAGACAAACCTGTTGGATTTCGCACTCACAGTGAGAGAAATGCCATGCTCTGATCTGGCAGGATCACAACCAGAAGAGAGGTTGTAGCTCAGCAGTGTGAGTTTATGAACTGAAGTTGTGAGTATGAGGAAACAATGTGATATAGTGGTTGTCTGAAGTTCCCTCTCTGTAACACTTGACAAATCTCTGTAGTTCTTCTGTGCAGCACTTTGATGTTCCACTTAGAGATCAACAGCATCTGTCATTTTGAGAGGAGTGGGGGCAGAAACTTGGCAATTTGCAATTAATTGCAGGTTACTAAGTCTGTGACAGAGGTAACTGTGAGAGTTCAGCACAATGCAGATTGCTGTTTACATGCTTTAGTGTCCAGAAGACATTAAAGTGTTTTATTTCTTAGAGATTCTGTAACTAAATTTGCACTGTTCCCTTTTATTGTCTTGTTTCTGGTATTAATGAAATTGCTAAAGTGGACTTACTGTAATAAGAGTCTTACACTAAGTACTAACATGAACACAAATTTACCTGAATGGTATAGTGTAATTATTTTCCTTGGTTACAGGCTACTGTGTAAAGTAAATGAGAAACTACTTAGTGCTTCCTGCTTTGATAGAAAACATTTTAATTATTAAAAAAGTTTTGAAATTAGAAGATGCATGTAATATTTTTAATCATTCTACGCTTGCAATTCACTCACCTTACAAACAGACCTCATAGCAGGATGTTGTGTACTAATACAGGGACTTCATAAAATTCAGGCTGAATCTGGCTGTTTCTGCAAAGTATCAGCAGTTGAAAGCAGCATCAGCAAATAGAATTTTTTTTTTTCTAATTAATATTTCTCAGTTTTCTATGTCCGGAAGCCAAGGCAGTGAACCAAGGTCCAATCCAGACCAGTGAGATACACAGTGAGGCATGGATGGCCATGACAGAAAGACCAAAAGCAAGGTGTGGAGCTGAAGTGCAGCTCCTGCTGAGTGGAACAGGGTCTTGCTTGTCAGAGCATTTTCTCATACAAATCTCTCTGCACATGTATTTGATTCAAGGCTGCACTATTGAGCCTGACCTTGAGCCTAAGCAGTCAAATTTTTGAGTGCTCAGGACCCTGACATAGAGAACTGTAAAGGAAAAGTTACTTAATGAGTATTCTAGTTACACCTCTTTTTGTTCTTTCTGGCGTTTGGATAAACTAATTTTAGTCTTGTGTGAATTCACATGGATAGTCTGTAAGCTTTTATTTCTAGGGTGAGATTCAGGTTGCCTGTTGAGACAGTCAATAGTCACTTTGACAGGGCAATCTATACTGACTGAAACTGGTAAGCTTTTTGTTCTGTTGATGGTGAGAAATACACTTTCCAAAGGTGATTTAGAAAGCTAGAATGCTGTACAGAAATATTGCTATAGCCAGCCATTACCTTTGGATGCAGGAGTCTGTCAGATTTCTCTCCACTCTGAATAACACTGTAAGTGAAATGCTGCCATTCACTCGGGAGTCAAAGAATAAGTGTCTCTTCTGGGAATAGGTATTAAGTTAGTTTGATGCCTTTTTTTTTTTTTTTTTATGACAGCGGGTGTTGATGGTGTTATCTACCTTTTTGGACCTAGCCTGGTTGTCGAAGAGCTCACCCAGGAGAACAGATTTGCAGGCTATGCTCACCTAGGAAATTCATCCATGGAGAGGCTGATCCCTGAGCTTTTATTTCTTGGGATCATGTTAGAACAATAGGGTCTTTCACTATAGCATCTTTAACTACAGCTCTTCCTTTGAGTCTGCACTGTCGTGCAGAAAAGCACGCAAGTCATAAAGGTGAAGGAGAAAAAGTAAAAAGAGCAAAATTCTAACCCAGAGCTCAGGGCACTTATCTGAGAGCCTGGATTGTGGGCTTTGCACTCCCTGGACCCTTGCATTGTATTTACACTGAGCAGCTATTCAGCAAAACAAAAAATACATCAATAAAGAATTCTACAGAGATGACTCAAAATCGCAGGAGCCCTCTACCAGTAATTAGTGGCATAAACAAGGATGGTCTAGCAAAACAACCCTCCTGAAGGTTTTTTTTTTTTTAAGGGAAATAAAACTACAGCTTGAGTTCCCCTCTTCTCCTTCTTTAAACTCATCGCCATTTTACTGGTGTTACCTCAGTATCCCAACATAAGGAGTCTTTATCTGAAAGTGGTTCTTAATCTTAAATTGTAACATTTTTATTTCTGCTCTGTTTTCTGTTTTTTTTTTTTTCTTTCTTCTTCTTTAAATTCAAATTTGTTTCCATTATCTTTGTTAGTTGGCTTGCGTGGATTTTCTTGTGTAGACAAAATGAGAGCATTCCAATGAGGGGAAATTATGTTTTAGTCTGAGAAAGCTGAAAGCAGATAGCTCTATAATGCCAATAAATACTCAAGTGTCATTTGGTGCATTAGAAGCTATGCATTTGCCAGCTTTGAAATAGCACCACTGGCAAATCTTGTTTTAAGTGTGGCAATAATCAGCAATTATTGGTATGTCAGTGGCAGCACAAGAATAAAAAAAGAAAAAAAAAGAAAGAAAAAAATTGTTTCTCTGAATTTGTGTGTATTACTTTAAATTCTCTTTTACAAGTGTGATGGATTTGATAAACCCCCAAAACTTTGATTAAGGCCTTAATTTAGTTAGGCCTGAAACCAAATTTAGCAGGCCTCAGTTTTCTGGGCCATGGGGCTCTCTGTAGCTTTAGAGGGTCTAGTGTCACCTGACTTAGGCAACCAAAGAGGTATTTCATATCATCTGATGTCAAGTAGAGTATAAATCTAGTGGGGGAGGTATCTCTTCTCTCTCTTGCCCTCCCTGTCTCCGTGCGGTGTGGTGGGGAGGATTCCCCGTTGCTGCTCCCAGAGCGACAGGCCCTGCCACTTCCCTGCCAAGATGCCCACAGCAGTTCTGGGCTCTGGGAAGTAAATACTTTTTGTTTGATGTTGCTTTGCTGGGTGCTCTTTCAGGGGAACCTGTTTAGTTTTGTTTCCTGTGGGCTTTGGGTGGTGGAATCTGTGTGTTATTGGGGAGGCTAGCTTTGGATAAAGTTATTGTTGGTTCTTTTTATATTTGTATGTATATGTATTGTAACTTTCCTGTAAATACATGTATATAGTTCTTTCCAGTTTCAGGGTTTTTTTTCCTTCCCTCCTTTCACTGGGACTGTGCGGGTCTTGGGGGGGTTGGCATTTTGCCAAGATTGAACCCACAACAATAAGTCACTTACAAGTCACTGAAGACTCAAAGACATAAACTGATGAAAGGCTGTTGTATATATTTTGCTAAAGACTTGAATTTCTTCTTGTCAGTGAACTCAAAATGAAGTTCTGTGGGGAAGGGTTGTCACCAGGCAGGTGCAGCTGTGAGGAACTATGGCTTTAAAATATGCCAAAGAATTTTTGCTTGCTAATGAAATTCTTGTCATGGACAGGTGCTATGACCAGCCTGGGATCATTTTACTGTCTCTAAAGTCACACTATGGAACTCTCTATGCAGCTCCTGCATTCCATGCTCTCCTTCCCCACGCCTTTGTCTGGAATCAACCATTTTTTTTTTATTTGTAAAGAAGAGATTCATCTCAACAATTATGGACAACAAAATCCTCAGACAGAAATTTAAAATGCAGCACATAAATTGTGAATAAACATGCTGCTTTCCACTGAGTGTAAAGGGAATGTAGAGAAGCGGTTCAAATTTAAATATAGCAAACAATTCATTTTAGTTGAAATTAATCTAATCAGAAGTTGCACTACATGATTTTGAAACTTGTCTTTTTTAAATGGAGAGTCAACTTAGAAGAAGACAAAAATTAACCACACGATGGGAAACAGTTCATATTTAATCTACAGTATAGTCTATCTTGAATTTTGACTCAGAAATGGCAAGGGTGCTCATAGATGCTTAGTTCCCATAGCATGTCTGAAAGCTGCACATTGTATTTTGTGTTCCAGAATTAGTGATAGTCACAATGAAAGGATGATGATTATGAGCCTTTGGGTGTTGCATCAATGGGACAGTAAAGATGTGAGTAGCTAGACTTGGTATCACCTTCTCTTTTACAAGTGTAACATATGAAATTTTCAGCTTTCATGTAACTTAAATACTTGAACAGAAAAAGCAATCAAAAGACCTTTTCATTATTAACTAAGAAAGAAACATTTCATACACCAACATCAGTCTCAGGACTTCTACTGTTCATTTGATGCACAGTACATCAACAACAAGACATCTTCCAAAATTAAAAGGTGATCTGTTAATTAGTAGCAGCTGAAGTGGGCGACTACCTCTCATTTAATTTAACCAAGGGCTATTGGTTCCTAATAAGAAGGTTGTTTCTTGGTGCTCTTAACAAAATTGGTCACTGGTTGAGGAACTGAACAAGACTTAAATACTAAAGTTATAATTTAAAAATGGCTTAACCATGCAATTCTGGATCTTAAATGACAATGTGATTCATCTAGAGAAGCACTGCTATTTTTTCATGGTTTTTGTCATACAAAGTGCACTTTCCATTGGTTTATCTGTGATCACCATGCTCACATCCTTTCCGTCCTTCTTAAATGCCCAAGATATGGATACACTAATCCAGTCATCACAAAAGTGGAGAATTTCTTTGTATCTGAATGAGCTGTGCTTTGACAACATGATGTTAAGTGGATATGATCAAATCGTCTTTGTGAATGGACTGCAGGTTTCTTTAACATTTTTTAAATACCAGTATCCATGTTAAGCCACAGGACATGGAGTATCAAGGAGCTAGTGTTAAGATCTACATGAATGCTACCTCTTTCAAGATAAAAATTGATGACAATAATTCTTTTGCTATGAGGGAAACTGTGGTAATTAAAAATGTCATAAACTGTGACAACTTTTATGCAGCTGACCAAATATTTCAAACTTTTCTAATTCAAACAGAACAGCAATTTTAGAAAAGTAGTTCAGAGATCATTTCTAATGATGTTTTCACTTCAGAGTACAAAAATTATCTCTGTGGCTTGGACCTACATGAAAAAGTAAAATGAAAAACGGTTTAGTCACTTAGGACTTGGAACAATAGTGGGTAAGTTGGCTTAAGCATTTTGTTCTGTTTGATAACCAGTCTGTCTGGACTTGAGCAACTCATTTAAATCCAGATGTATTTAAACCAGAAATGTATTTAGCTGTATAAATGCTGGTGCCTAAATACCATATGAAATTTCACTTTTAATCTCTTTTACCTGATTTACTTGTTTGCTAAATGGCAATGGAAGCACTTCTTCACCTCACAAAAGTTGCATTGGAACATACTGTGAAGTTTTTTGTTGTTGTTGTTGAAGAGGGTGAACAGGTACTGTGGATTGATAATGGAATGCAGGAGTTGTAACCAGGCAATTGATAGATGTTTCCTGGCCTAAGGAACTTATGTGTTCCTAAGGCAGAAATTGCCAATTTATCTAAGTCCAGTAGACAGTGATCCATTTAAAAAACAAAATCCCTTTACAACTAGCAACACTCGGAGAAGACTTAGAAAAGAATACTTGGACTAAGTGTCTTATCAGTGGCCTTTCCAAGGAAGTTGGGATATGTTGATAAAACCTTTTACTGCTCCAGCTTGCTTAAATCCTATAAGCATAAAAATGGAACTTCCACTTCCAAAGCTGTCAATCTACCATCTTTCTGAAAGCTAAAACATCATAGAAAGAAGCAGGTGTTGCTGAGCAAGAGAAATAAATGGAATTGAATGGGGAGCTTTGTTAGAGCAGTGAAAACCCCACAAACTGCATTCACAGAAGGTAAAAGGGAATGAAGAAAATAAGCCACATACCAGAATAAAGCAATATTTGTAAAGTGAAATGAGAACACTAAATGCAGAAGGTGATAATAGTTTTTAGCTTTTAAAAAAATAGAAAATGAATAGAAATAAACGTGTAATCAGCACAGAGGTAAAAAGGGAATCAGACTTGGTAGAAGTATGATCAGCTAGTTTTTAGGAACATAATTAGGGATAATAAGGCATGGCATTGTACAGTGGGTGTTGAAAAGTCCTTGTTTTTAAATGTTCTAAGATGTGTTTTGAATCTATCAGAAAGTTATTTCCTTTTTGCCTTTTTTTTTTTTAATCCGTAGTGGTAATTACAGACTTACATGGACCTAATTAGAAACTGAAGTTGATTTTTTTGAGTTTTAGAGCACTAATTTCCTTAAAAATGTCATAGTTCCTGATAGGCCTGGAAATGAACACTGGAGAGGAAAAATACTGTTCTGAGCTTAGTGAAGCAAATTAATCTGTTATTTAGGTATATAGTTGCTGTTTTAAACATTAGCTCATGGTCTGGTAAATTCTATAGTGCTTCTACCTTAGAAAAGAACTTTAAAGGAGCTCTTCAAGAGTTTCTGACATTGATTAATTCCATTCTGAATACAATTAATCAGGATACAGAACATCCACTTTTTTTTCCAAAGCAGAAAGCAAAAAAGCAATAAGATATAGTGTGTCCATGTAAAACCAGCGAAAGAGTTAAACTGCCAGATGAGTGAGTGTGAGTAATGGGAGCTAAATTTAGTGCAGCATGTATTGCATGTATGAACATCAAAGGGAAATTTTTATAAGGAAGGCTGGCCAAATGAGAAAACTTGACTATGTGAAATATATGTTACCAAAATACAGCTGAAAGAAAAGAATCAATCATACATTGTGATCTAGCAGTAAACTATTCCTTAGGGAAAGGATATGGCTGATAAATATGAACATGTGGAACTAAACCTTCAGGAGAGCATAGAAAATGTGATAGATTTATACTGCTGACCTCACCATCAGAGCAAATGGAGAATAGTGTGTTGTGAGACATTTAAAAGAGTTAAAACTAATAGAGCAGTAATAATGAATGATTTCAGTGGTACATACACAAGGCAAACAAAGATCACAATAAAAGTCAGGAAAAGTACTTTCCTAATGATTGTAAACAATTAACTCTTAGAAAAATGTGTAGAAAATGTCTTAGAAAATATGTGTACAAGTTAAGAAATTCCCCTTAGCCTATTCTCTTGCAATTCACAGAAAATAATGGAAAAAAACCTAGCTGAGGTGAAAGCTTTAACAAATAATGACTGTAACATATTTGGAAGAACCCCACCTGTTCTATTTGGAAAAAAACCAAAACCAAACTGCTATCAAATGCCATTCATCTTCATAAGGTATGTTTAAAATGCTGCTCTTAAAAAACATACCGTATAAAAATAGAACAAAACTCAATATCTTAGAATCTAAATGTTTCATGATAATATTCTGTCTGACAAAACTTTTGTGTTCTGAGATGTTGCGTTCTACGGTTGCTCAGCTCCCAGATCCTACAGCCCTTACTATAGCTGTAGTAAGAGGACTAACTCCGCAGGTAGATTCTTCTTTATGCAGGCTGATTTTCCAGGCAGATGGTTCCTTGTGGACTGGGCAGCTGAAGAAGAACAAAAACCCCCATTTCAGTCTCCAAATATGGAATTTTTCATAATTTCTCCTTCATTGAAAAATTTAAACTCCTCTCTTTTTTGTCTCATTTAAGGTGCTTTTAAAAAACACAGTAGAAGGTCACGCCACTCTTTCACGAGCCCTAATTAAAATGCCAGTATATGGGGGATTCCTAAGTCTGTCTTAAAAAAGTTGTGGAGACATGGAAGCTACTGTGTAAGAGAAAACAGAAAATTGATGTTAAAATCTCCATAAAAATTTGAACACAAATTATGAGTTGAAAGTTTGGAACTGTGAGGGATTCTGATCTGCAAACAGTCAAGATGCATAATCTCAAGTTAATTTTGTCTGTGATGAGCTCAGTTGGGGTGGAGATTGAAATAGAAATTACTTTGGAGAAGCTTGTTTGCATTTCCTGAAACTCAGCCTTTCTGAAACATGATGCAGTCTCAGAAATGATTCATAATATTATATTCTTTTTAAACATGAATTAGGAATCACCTCAAGGGGTCAGTATACTTATTTCTATACTGTATTTAGAAGCTCTTTAGTGCAGTTTTTCTACAATTCCCTTTTGTCCTTATGACAATCGATAGCAGTATCCTTCTAGGAAAGCCCATCTGGATATGCTAAATGCTTCCAAAGACAGATGGCATATGAAATAAAGTCACACTATGCCTTATTATGACCAAATGCACAACTAAATGCAGCATGAATTAAATTTTGTCTCCAAAATTGTATTGAGTCTATATCTTAGTCTGAACATGCTTCCAATAAGTAGGGCATAAGTTTTTCCATGAGAAAAGATCCAAGATAATACTTAGAGTGTGCATTAGATATGGTCAATATCAGAGTACAGGTTCTAGGTTCAACACTTTGGTGCTTTTTCCATGTCTCAGCCCTCATGCAGTGTTGTAGTCAGCGCTGAGCATTCAATTCTTTTCCACCAGAGATTCCCCTGTATGTCAGGTGACAAAGGCAAGGTATATGTCAGCCCATGGAAGATAAGTGCTCCAAGTGCTCAGTGATGAAGTACTGCCTTGAAGGAGGCAGTAGCTAAAGCTGAACCCTGAAACCTGTAGTAGTAAAACTGTGAGACAACTGAGCAGCACCAAGTTTGAGCAAACATACCTTCAAGGTATCACTGATGGGACAGCAGGCCCAGTGCTACAGAGGGGAAGGAATGTGTTATGACATCAACTTGATTTTGGCTAAGTTCATGGTTGTTGGCCATGATTCATGTGACTACTAGTCACAGAGGGAAGGAGATTGTTTCTGTTGGAAGAGCTGAAGCAGAGGAAGTACCGTCCAGGCAAGGATTGCTGAAATGTTCCCCGGATGATACTTAAGGCCACCATATACCATGGATAAATGTCAGATTACTGAGCCCAGATTTTTAACCTTGTAAATGAGCACATAGTGGAACAATTCTTAGTAACCCACAAAGGGAGAACTGGTTTTGAGCAGTACATATGCTTTGGTTACAAAAGTGTCTCTTACCAAAACACTACAGATCAGTGAATATGTACACATATGTACGTGTTCCAGAAAGAGGAGCAGACACCAACTACCCAATCTGATAATGCTTAATTTTAAGAAGGCCATCTGCCTAAATTAGAAAATTATGTTAAACAAGAATTAGAAAGAACAGCTAGGAGAGTATGTATTTGCACGTAATGTGTAGACTTTTGTGTCATAATGATATGATATCAGTATTTTATAACAGACTGAGAATCAATATAAACAATAGTAAATAACAGGAATTTGTTTGAAAGAAGATGAAGGAAAAAAAATTCCCCAATTCCCCCAAAATTAAATAGTGGGGTTAAGTCCTAGGAAAAAAACCACCAAACAAGACCTGCCATGGTCTAGCATTAATGTAAGAGATATTTCTAAAGCTAAAAAGCATCCTTAAGAAAGCTGGAGCTGTATTCAATAAGGACAATAAAATAAAAAATACAGCAGAATAAAATAAATAAAAACAATTGCAAAGCAGTCAAAAGAGGTTTGTAGAAAATTATGTAGAAGGCCTACAACTAATAAAAAAAAATAAAATTCAAGCACATTTGGATAAGAGAAAGCCAGAGAGCTTTTAGGGCCAAAAAGGATCAATGTATATAAAGTGCTCTTTGAAAAGCTGAGTCACTGGCAGAAAAACTAATTTTTGCTCCTGTATTCTGTGGGCAGGAGAGGGGAAACAGCATATGATGAACCTTGTTTTCATGTAAAGCGAATTTGGAGATTTGTCTAACACTGAAATGTCAGTAAAAGCCATTATACAACAAATGAAAACAATAAACAATTACAGCTAGAAAGATCTAGAGATGTGTAATGAAACTAAAATATGAACTAGATGAATTATAGATCATGGTATGTAAACTCTTGCTTAAATTTGACTTCGTGCCAGTGATTCAGGAGGTGACAGACATGATGCCAATTTCCAAGAGTGTTACCTAGGAAAATTCAAACTACTGTAGACAAAGTAGACTAGATCAGATCAATTAGCCAGAACAGTGTTATAGGGCACATGGATAAAGGAAACAAGTTCATACCAGTTTTATAATGGAAAGTAATCTGTTACAAATATATGCACTTCTGTGAATGAATGAATGAATAGGCATAATTAAGATTACCTACCCAGTTTTCTACAAGGCAACACCATTACCAAAGTCTCTTAATAAAGATTCTGTGAGAAAAGAAAGATGGTGTTTCCATTAATGACATTTATAAGATAGGAAACAAACTGTGTGAATATGCAACCTCTACTGTGAAGTGAAGGCACTTTTGCATTTTATGGGGATCTCTGATGTGTTCACAATACTAGGTGTTGAAAGACAGTTATTCTGATTGTCAAGTTTAGAAACACAGAAGCTGACAGTGAAGAACTGGAGAAGGACCTCCTGATGCTGAGTGACTGAGTGCTATAGCATTAGCAAAATGGGTTAGAAAGTGAAGCTTTGGGAAACAACCTATTTTCATAGAGGTGAGCTTTGAGCTGAACATCCTTTTCCAAGTACTACAATATAGGAATGAGATTCTAGGTTTGTATTATTAAAATGTCAGTTCAATTCCCAGTAATTAAAAAAACCCCACAAAGTATTAAGGCAAAAAAAAAAAAAAAAAACAAAACAAAGAAGAAAATGAAAAAATAATGCACTAGCGGTGCACATTCTGAATTGTACATGCTATTTGGGTCCTTCATTCAAAAAAGTAGAATTGTAAAGTGTACACACAAAATTATCAAGGAAATCAAAGGTATAGTATGAATCTTCCTTATGAAGCCTCTCATGCAAGAAAAGAGAAGACTGAGCTGGAGGGATGTGCTACAGAAATCTATAGAATTGTGAATGTCATGGGGAAGATGAATGTGGAACAACAATTCTTATCTCATCTGAAGCAAAGAAAAGAGATAATTGGTTTGCACAATACATGGTTAAGATGAGATGCTTGTCAGAGGATATTCCGATCATAAAAACTAACAGAGGTTCAAAGAAGAGAAAAACATAAAAATGTAAAAGTTGAATTCATATTTGAGAGGCTTATGAGCTGTTTAGTGCTGGGAACTGGTTCCCTTTCCTTGGGCTTGTCTGTTGGCCACAGAACACTCGGTTATAGGGGCCTTTTCTTTTTCTTCTACAAAGTTCCTCATGCTCTTTTATGCCCTACAGGTGATTGGTGCAGTTTCCTGGGTTCTCTTAGCTGTGCCATGTGCTGTACACAGCAGACATACTGACATGCACATGATTTATTCAGGCTTCTTCTTTTCGATTGAAATATTTCTCAGCTTGACCTAGAGGTTAAGACTGAAATCAGGAGAATCTTTAATGAGAGACACTTCCAAGAATAACTTGAAGCATAACTGGACATGATCCATATAACCAAGAAATAAACTGAATTATGCAGGTCACACCTCTGTAGAGAAATTATTTTAGTAAATAGTATTATTTTATCTATCTAAAAATGTAGCTAATTAAAACCTATTCAATAAAGAGTAGTCTAATGGGAGCTGTTTCCTAGAGTTTTGGAATTCAGACATGACTTAATTGTCTTTAAGTTGCTTTAAAAAAGGAAGAAACTTAGAGTCTTTTCTTCACCAGTTGATTTGAAAATGTTCAATGAAGAAAAGGACAGATAGTAGGTGTAAGGATCTGGGACACTGGTTAAATGCAGTGTAGTACATCAGCATCGCAGAAGGATACTGCTGAAAATGGCTTCTGTGAACATCAAGAAATAGCTCACTGTCATAGACACAGCCCATTTTCATAGTATTATGTTTGTATTTTTAGACAGGGAAAATAGTTGCAAATGCTCCTTCCTGTTAATGTAATTATAGTGTTGGAATTATTTCTCTTTAAAAAAAAAGTACATTAACAGTTCCCTATCTTGATGATTTTCCTAGAGTTCACATTTAATATTTTGTAAAAGTAGTACTGGAATGTTATTTTAAAACCATTTTTTAATTAAAAACAAGTACAGCACTTCAGAAAACAAGACATTTTCAGAGCTGTATTTTGTTTCAGGTGCAAAGCATACATTTCAGTTGTGTGTTGAAAGATTCTGTGGTAACATGTGAATTTCCATGTTTAACATTTAAACACAAATTATGTCAAATAAACACCAAATCAATATCTCATCAACATGAAGATATGGTGATTCTGATTATGAATTACAGTCTTGCAGAGCAACATAGAAAAGGTTAACCTTAAAAAAGAAAAGTAGGAATTCCTGTTTAACTCTAAATGATAGCCTCTTCTCCAGTTAAGATTCATCTGCTCATAGTCCTTTTTGTGATATCAAACATGATGTTCAAAAAACCAACCAAACAAAAAAAAGCCAAAGTCTTCATGCAGAGAGGAAATAACACCCTCACTAATGAGAATTGTGCATAATTCCTATTATTCTGGCAAACCCCCCCAAACATATAGTAATCTAATGAGCTCTCTGTGCTTGTTGTAAGCTGACTTGAAGATTAATCTTTGTTAACTACTTGTTTAATGTTATAGTTAATAATTAGCTCCCCTGTAGCCCTGTATCATCCATCACTTGACTGAACTGAACCAATTCTTTTTTTAACTTACAAGAGATTGTTTATCTTTGCTTAAGGCTACTTTGGATAAAAGGTATCTGAAAGGTTATAGAGTTCTGATTTTGTGAGAGTTTATTCTGCATGAAAACCACAAATCATTCTTTCTAAGTTTCCATGTTTATCGCAATAAAAAAGAACATTCTATTGCTATTTTCTTCGACAAAAATGGCAACAACATAACTTTACATACTGTTATATCATAAATATTTTCATACATTCTTCAGTGGAAATGGGACTTAGTGAATTAGCATAATCTATTGTGGACTACAAATATTTTCTGAAAGCTGTAAAGATTAAATTCTGATTGCTTTCAGTTTGGCAGAGAATTTTCCCTGTCTAGAGTCTAATAAGGATTTAGAAAGTAAATATTTAATACTGCTCTTTAAGAATTAAATTTTGCTGTGGGTAAGACCTTGGCTGGAACAGGTCCATATGACTTTCCCCCTAGTAAAGTAGAAATAATTGTATTAAAACTAAAAGGTAAAATGATAAATAAGTACATAAGTAAATAAATAAATAAAATAATGCCAAAGGCTAGCCTTTATATTCACCAAAATCAGCAAATTAACTTAATAGTTACAGTTCCCACTGTGGTGATACCTCAGTCCCTTGGCACATATGTTACATCTGGTTTCCAGTGCATGATATTAACTTTAATGCTTTAATATATTTATACAGAGCTGCTGAGTTAAAATTGCTTGGGGGACTATAATTTTAAATATGTTGTCTTTTGTGTGCATAACACCACAGCCATAATGCACCATTAATGTATTTCCCCCATTTAATTACATAAAGAATTGATTATGCACATTCTGTACTGCACTACAGAACGATTAGCTGGATTTTCAGCTAGTGAGAAGGTTGTAACTCAGGTGAAATCTTGAAGCTACAATTGTTTCCAGCAGCTGAGACTCTGCTCTGGTATGATTAGCATGGACGGGATACAGCACATTAACACCAAGACATTGCAAGGTCTTTACTTGCCTTGCAATAGACTTTCCCTGAAATTGGAATGTTAATTTGGCTCTCTTGGGAAAGAACGTGGCCTGATCTCATGCTCGGTTACATGGGTGTAAATCAGAAAGGACTCCCTGAATTCAGTGAAGTTATTCAAGTATGAAAAGCAGTGTGATACCCTCATCAGACCTGAAAGATATTGTGTAAGGTGACCTGAAACAAGCTAGTAGTGGAATAAAAGAAGTGCCTATAAAGTACTTTCATTTGGTTTATAAGTCAAGAATAATTTTAGACAAGCACTCTACATTCTCATCAGAGACATTCTTGGTGCAGTAAGAGCTGACAAGGTGCATCTTTTTTTCCTTCTCAACTTATAAATCAGAGGCTGATTAGAGGAACTTTGGAAGTGATTTGGAACAAAGACTGCTTTTAATGGTAAATATTTATTGAGCTATATATTCTTTGATTTAGTACCTTCTTTAACATACATCACCTATTCAATTTTAAAACTAATTAATGCCAACTGAAATAAGATACATTTCAGGAACTGATATAAAACGGTGCTGTCTGGTTTTCAAGATACTGCAGTACAAGGCAATTTTGCAAAGTAGGAAGCACTGGTCCAGAAAGGCACTCTGATTTCTGGTTCTTTATTGCACATGGTGCAGCTTCCCTGGCCTGGACCATAACCAGAGGTGATGAGAGGGGTTGGTCAATTGTGGGAAATTTGGCTGGCTGAATTTGTCATCATTGCTGCTGCTCTAGGAAAGGAAGATATTAATTCACTGCAGTGAAATGCACAGGTTGTAGAAATGGCTGTCAAGAGAATGAAAGGGGCATTTGGAAACCAAATATCCAGCTCTAGCTATGAACTTGGGCTATTTGAAAATTTTATTTGTTGTCTAGCTTCCTGTGGCTTATGACAAAATTGAATCCCCTTACTTTCATCCATTTCTCTATTTCCAAGAATATAAGAACAAAACCCAACCATGGTGAAAGCAAGCATAAACACTGGAAAAGTGACTGCGCATATGGAAAATATATGACACTCACACCATTTTCTCCAATTTCTGTGGAGAGTTGCATGTGAAGTCAAAGCCCAGCAGAAAGCACTTTTTGTTCTTGTTTAAAAGAATCATATACCTGTAATTCACTCCTGCAAGAAACAAACCCAGTCTGAGTTACAGTTACCTTGTTCTGTGCTCTGACATATAACTTACATCAAACTGGTTCGAAAAAGAAAAAGGAGTTGCCTTACTACTATTATTTAGACACTGCACCTTGAGTATTTATTATTTTATCCAAGCCGTATTTTCCCTCTAACTTTAGAACTCATTTTCTTGCTTAAAAAATTACTTTCTAGAATGTAAAGCTTTATTGAATGTTCATAGACTTTAAAACACTGTTGTGTATATTTCTGAAGAACCATAGAGAAATTAATAAGTTAATTCAATAAGTTCTAATTCAATATAAACAAGAATGATCCTTTTCAGAAAAAAAATTTTCTGTGTTTTAAAAATCACAGAAAATATAGTAAATATTGGCACCTACTTCTCTAAGAATGAGTAGGTGAGAGTAGAAGTGATGTACTCTGGTTATGCAGCAAGGGCAGCTGAGTCAGGGAGTGAGGTCAGGACTGACTGAGTCCCCGTTTCATGGTGTTTCCAGCATCTGTCATGGCACGTAAGTAGTTTCACTGCCAGCATAAACTTTGTTTTACAGGTTCAGTGTGTCTTTCATTAATTAATATGTATGTTTCTGCTTCTCACACAGACA
Organism: Scytalopus superciliaris; assembly: GCA_013400415.1. Classification (NCBI taxonomy): domain Eukaryota; kingdom Metazoa; phylum Chordata; class Aves; order Passeriformes; family Rhinocryptidae; genus Scytalopus; species Scytalopus superciliaris. The sequence goes on from VXBX01005436.1 coordinate 387,525, forward strand.
GACTTCATCCATCAGAACTGTTTTCTCTTTACATACATATTAAAACCTACTGCCTTAAGTATGTCAGAGGAAATCTACCTGTTGATATGCAAGGAAATCATGACACTCCTGCCTTGTCCTGGTACATGCTCTGCCTCTGACGCTGGAAATGGCAGCCTGGCAAAGGCAGAACCCACAGCAGAGTCTTCACAGGAAGTACCTGCTTTTCTTTGGTCACACGAGACTCTGAAAGTTATTACTACTGTAAAGTTTCTGTCTGGGAAAACTAAATTAATTCTAAGATGCACCCAATGATTTAACTTTTCACCTGCTCACAACTTTCCAAGACTCTACGAGACCATTGTAAGACCTGGTACTGCATGTTATTTCTAAATGAGCAGACTTCACTGCAGTGACTTGAGTTAGGTGCATTCGCTTAAATTATCAATTTATCAATTACCAATTAGAGGAATAAATTACAGTTTCTCATTCCAAAGGGTAATAAGGCACAGTATAAAAAAGTTTAGGAGAATGTTTCACTCATCTGAAACCCTTGGTTATAATTTGGCCCCTCACATCTGGGATGAACTGACAGATAAAAGGGGAATGGAGAAACGTAGCTGTCTCATGTTCTCCTCTTAACAACTTTCATGGTCTAACCGCAGCCAGCAACAAAGTCCCACACAGCCACTCACTCANGAAAGGTGAGACAGAGATTGAGATTGAGAAGTAACACAGACATAAATAACTAATGCATCGTACAATTGCTCACCAGCTGCAGGTGAATGCTGAGCTCATCCCTGAACAGCCACCAGCCACTCCTGGCCAACTCCCCCCAGTTTATATACTGGTCATGACATTCTGTGGTATGGAATATCCCTTTGGCCAGTGCAGGTCACTTGTCCTGGCCATGCTCCTTCACAGCTTCTTGTGCACCTCCTCACTGACAGAGCATGAGACGCTGAAAAGTCCTTGACTTAGAATAAGCACTGCTCAGCAATGACCAAACCATCAGTGTGTTATCAATACTGAACTGAATCCAAACCACAGCTCTGTACCAGTTATTAGGAAGAGAATCAACTCTATCCCAGCCAAAACCAAGACAAATGAATACAAATTTTGCATTATTGTATGCAATTTTGGTANACTCATAACCCTCACCTGCCCTGTTAGACAGGAGAATCGAGGGGATAAAAGTAAAGCTCATGAGTTGAGGGAAGAGCAGTATAATAATTGAAACAAAATAATAATAATAATAATAATAATAATAATAATAATAATAATAATAATAACAATAATAATAATTGAAAGGTGAGACAGAGATTGAGATTGAGAAGTAACACAGACATAAATAACTAATGCATCGTACAATTGCTCACCAGCTGCAGGTGAATGCTGAGCTCATCCCTGAACAGCCACCAGCCACTCCTGGCCAACTCCCCCCAGTTTATATACTGGTCATGACATTCTGTGGTATGGAATATCCCTTTGGCCAGTGCAGGTCACTTGTCCTGGCCATGCTCCTTCACAGCTTCTTGTGCACCTCCTCACTGACAGAGCATGAGACGCTGAAAAGTCCTTGACTTAGAATAAGCACTGCTCAGCAATGACCAAACCATCAGTGTGTTATCAATACTGAACTGAATCCAAACCACAGCTCTGTACCAGTTATTAGGAAGAGAATCAACTCTATCCCAGCCAAAACCAAGACAAATGAATACAAATTTTGCATTATTGTATGCAATTTTGGTATGAAAATAAGGGAGGAATGGGCTAGTTATAGACCGTCTTAATCATGTGGCGGTTGACAACAGTCTTTGCAATTGCCTGGGTACTGGCTTACCTCATTGTGGAGGTTCTTAATCAACAATGTAAACACGGGAAACAGGGAGTCAATAAACACTTAGCTGTTTTGAGGAGACAGTGAGCACCTTGTCCATAAAATAGAATTGATTAATGTTTCAGCAGTCTAGCTGCTTTTTTAAGAGGGAGAAAAAAAGTTTCACTTTAGCAGTTAAAAGATTGTCATTTACCTGGATCTTGTCAGTCTTTATCCTTTACTCTGTAACCAAGTCATTAGAGGTGGGAATTATTCTGACAATTTCACTCACTTAAAAATCAGTTTGAACCATTCAGCTCAACCCCTTATAACAATACACCATGGAGGTACTTCCAAAAACAGTATGTTCCCCATCTATCCTTTTGTTTGAACTTTATTTTAAATTTATTTATTTATTTGTTTTTCTTTTTTCTTCTCCTTAATCTCTAGTTGCTAATCATTACTTTGTATTAAATGTTGTCTTGGTAGGTTAGTATACCTGTCCTCACAAAACACTCTGCAACTTACAGTTAGAAAATAAAATAAAAATTACCAAACAGTTGTTGGGGTTTTTTTTAAATTTTTTTTATTTTTTTTTATTTCAAAGGCAACTAAGAGTAAATTTATTATTATTTATTTGAGAGATTGTGAAGGTAGGAGTACCTGACTCAAAAGGTGTTATTTTCTAAAAGTTATTTTTTTTTTTTTATACACGTCTATGAACACAGTACTAGCAAGTAAAAGCTTTCAATAAAACAGAACCATGTAGTCATAATACAAACTGCTACCTCTACAGAGATTTGAGAGAACAGATGTGGGAAAGCAGAGGATCAGATGGGTTTCATTTATGACAAACTATGTTTGAGAATAGTGAAAATAGCTTCACTTAGTGCTCTATTCAGGATCATGTGATGAATCAGTGTGTGAGGTAACGGGACATATTTTTTCATATATGGGACTTGTGGCTGCTTTATTGTTGAAGCTCAGGTTAGCAACTCTGTAGAGCTTCATACATGATGACTGAAATTCTTAGCTGATATTTTTGGGTGAATGTCTCCTCTTGTCCTGATGTTGGAAAAGCCAGTCAGGGCTGTGCGTTGCTTGTGATACAATGATTGTAAGAAGATTATTACTTTCCTTATTTCTTATTCTCTCTCTCTCTTGTTTGTTTTCTCTCTTCCCCCCCCGCCCCCGCCCCAAGTACTGAGTAGGAACAAAGGAGGCTTTTTCAGATTGTCACTTTTGTTTAAATTTTCCACCCTTCCCCTCCACTCACCCTCAGTGATTATAAACACATTGCAAGAACTGATCTGAGGTGCAATGGTGCAGCAGAGGTGTACGAATATATTTTTGTGTGATAAGTGATGGCAGAAATGCCATTAAAAAACCAGCACTGCTGTGATACTTACTTCACTACATCTTGAATTTGTTGTTTTTGTTATTTTTGTTTTTAATCTAATTACTCTTCTACTTTGGAGGGGGGAGATGTTGCATATTAAAATATGATGTCTTTCATTTATCTTCTCACCTTTCGTGCTCAGCATCTTGTAAATTCATAAGCTGGAAAGGAGATAGGCTTTGTGTTGTACTTGCTGTCCTTGAGCAGTCAGTCATGCTTTCTGCTATAAAATTCTGCACTGATGTTTACACCAGCAAATTGACTGTGCAATATCATTAGATTAATTGGATGACACTTCATACTTGTTTAAGGCATCAGAAATCCCAGAACACTTTTCTGTTTTATTTAGCTGTTTTTTCCAAAATGAAATTGTCTAATTTTACATCCACCTCCATTCATTTTCTTCATTTTCTCTCACTATTATCTCCTTTGCTTGTTTCATATCCCTGTTTTGTCTACTATCCATCTTTTCATGACAACACTTCAACAGTTTTAATCCACTTATTTAACTTAATTTAAATTAATTTGTGTTTCCAGTTTCACAGGGTTTCCCTAGAGTTTACCTGTTGCACCTTTTAGACAGTTATTCATCCAGGGGGCCAATTGTTTGTATTTGATTCTTTACTGCCCAGGATACCATATTCATCAAATAATACCAAACATAAACCAATGGTCCATGCACACCTCATGAGGCCCATGCAATCAATTTTCAACAATATTTTGTTAATTTTATGAATAAAGGAACCAGGGATAGGATTACTCTCAATTTCTGATCAACAACATGCTGGGCATTACTTGTTAACTTGTCTAATTTTTCCTTGTCCTCAGACTTCTGATTACTATTAATTGTACCTTCCTAGACTGTATGAAATAGTTGGGCATTCATGACACAAGTTATGATTGTGGAAGTCTTTTAGTCAAAGTGTACGTATTTAGTCCCTTGATCTGAATTTTGGTTTCCTAAGCAAGGTGTTGATACCTTCTAACACCATCTTCAGTTAACAGTAACAAAGTTCAGCCTCCAAAAAAATTTGCAAATTATTTTTTCACAAAAATGTTATCTTATTCCAGATTAAGAATTTCAGAGACTAAGGCCTACAGGTCAGCTGAAACAATGGCTTGAAGGGGTAATAGTACGTAATTTCCAAAATGATTTAATATTCTTTTGACCCAGCTGAAGGCTCTCCCTACCTCTCCAAAAAGGACATATTTTAGATTCCATGGCTTACCATATTCCAAACATTGTTAGTATGTCTTGGATATTAGTTGTATAACATAGCAAAGAGAAGATGGAAAATGTTTGGGAAATACTGAATATTGTTATACTTAACAAGGTAAAACATCTTGAAGTTTTTGTGGATCTCTTCTGATTTCTAGCCCCTTCTCTGAAAAATAAGAGTCTTGAAAGCACATTTCACATCCCCTTGAGAGCCATCCATTTCTGTTAGTCTAAGATTTTGCTAAAAATTTAGTTCATAGTGTTACAGAGATGAAAGAGCAATTTTTTTTTTCTGGTAGTAGTTTTTGTCAGGAGGCTAAACAGATCCTTTGTGAATTTCAAACAGTTTCTCAGATCTGTAAGTTGAATTATTTTTAAAATCTTGTTTTTCTTTCTTTTTCTCTTTTCTTTCTTTTACAATCTTCTGTGTTATATCCAGAGTTATTAAGTCAATCTATTATTAAGGTTGACTGACATTTTCTATTATAACACCTTGTTTTCACAGGCCTGTAATTTTGACAGAGCATAACCACAGGGGGTAAAAATTTACTTGCCAAACAACTGCAAAAGGTTGATTTCTTGCTTGTTTGCTTTGACTAAATCAATTTTTCCATTTCTTAACAACAGGACAGAGAGAAATATTATTTTTATATGTCATAAAAATTATTGCAAACATTATTAAAGAATGTCCAGCACCTTCATTTGGAAAAAAGAACTTGAAATTTACAGAAGGATTTGCTTTTCTGGCAAAAAAAGTGATTTGTCATTCTTATAAATATTCTCCAAGGGGGATGAAATCTACAAAACTTGGTGAAAAAGTAAGAAATTTCTCCTTTTTTTGTTCTCAGTAAAAATGATGTTTTCATGTGTGTTTTGTTGTTTTTG
>VXBX01005437.1:9958-20091 GCA_013400415.1 Scytalopus superciliaris
AAGAGCTATATTAGGAATTCCATTCCCAAGACAGTCTGGTAGCAAAGGTTTTCAAAATCCAGCAATGCTAAAAAACCTTATGGAGACATCCTTATGGAACCTTATGGAAACATCATAACAGGTGCCTGGAATCTTTTTTGGTTCATTTGCCAGACCCCACTGTTTTGGACTGTAAGTCTGGCAATAACTGGGTAAAAGGTGACTTTGTATTCTGCTTTAGAAAACAGATAGATGAAGCCCTGCAGCCTGTTCAGCAAGCATTCAGCAAAACATTTCCATTTTAAAAAATTGAGTCTTTTCCAACAGAACCCTTCAAGACAAAATGTTTGACCAGATGTAATAATAAACAATACTGAAACATCCTTCGGTGTGTTTGATTTTGTAATGAAACAGAGTGTGAGAAATTCCATCACCATACATAAAATCCCAAGAGATGTAGACATTGTTCCAGGAATTCTGCAGTCAAAGATTCATACCTATTTTCCATTAACCAGATCTATATTACTTAGTGTGATTTGACTGAGTTATTAACTGTTCTTGGGAAATGGTTTGCATGCTGTACTGCATGTAATAGATTTTAGGGCCTTTACTAAAGAACCCAAACATAATGATTCTTTTGTAAAAATGTGTTAGATGTTTTTTTCAAATATCTCAGAACAATGGTCTGCTTCCCAAGGGATTAAATCTGAGTAGTTTACAGACCTACTAATAGCTCCTAAAGGAAGGTGCTGAAGTTTGAATGCTAGTGTAACCAGTCTTTAACGTTTTTCTGATCTTGGACAAGTAATTCCAACTCCAGTGCTTCAATGTGGTGATTCATTTATAAGAGTGCATATCTGTAAACCACTATGAAGTAAAATTCAAAAAAGGCTTTTATGTTTCCATACAGATAGTCCATTGCTTTTTCTCAGCCTCAAGAAAACAGCTGTGTTTATTTCATCATAGTTCTAGGTGTGCAGAGAGGCACTCCCTCTTGCACGACACATTATCTGCAAGAGTGTTTTACAAGAGGCTTTGGTCCAATAGGCAGATACAACTGCTGTCGCATTGTTTTACCCCCACCCTTCCCACACATAAGGCAAGATGGGGTTGGTTTTCTTCTGTTTTCATTTTCAAAGGGAAAAAACTGCAGTGTGTTTTCCATAATGTTTCAGCTATGATAGCACAGCATGTAAAATTTCAGGCCCAGTGCCTTGTGCTTTAAACTCCTGTGTTTCTCTTAGCATTCTGAGAGGAAAGATGTTTGAGTGGAAAATTGCACCAGGTATGCTTACTGATGTTTTTCCTGTTTTTCTGAACAGCAACTTGAGGTTGAAGAAATATTTATAACCTGTTTGAGAAGGAAAGTGCTACAGAGTAACACTGTTGTCCTCCATGACTGAAGACCCTATTTTTTAATACTTAAAACAGAGTAGGATGATATCTTCACTGTTCAGGGAATCAGGCCAAGAACATTTTTGGCTCAGTTCACATATTCTAATTTTAAAAACATACTATAAATTCAGTATACCCTCTATTGAATGGACAAACTCAGTTGAAAAAAATAGATGGGAAATTTTCATCCAAGGATGGTGTGCTTTATTAAAATTTCCATCTTTTTTTAAAAAAGGTGACCTTTGATTTAACTAGAAGCTGAAGAAACATGTCTCAAATACCATCAGAGAACAGAGCAGTTGGAAAATATTAGGAGAAGGAAAATGCTCTTACGCTTTATAACATCAACAAGGCTATTACTGTATCTGAAAGACATATTTAAAAGCAATATATAGAATTGTGAAAGGTCTATTGAGATGGTCTGAAATCTGAACAATAGACTGAATAATGGTAAGATTTAGGATCCTTCTACTGTGGAAGATTTAAGGTATTGATCCATCAAGTATTCCAACAGGAGATTGGCCTATGATTTGATCTCATTTTTGAAGATAGGAGAGATTTATGGATTTTAGCAGGGAAAAAAAAAAAAAGAATAAAGAGATCAAGAGAAGTAAGTTAGTGGAGGTGAATGCCAACTGAAAATAAAGCACTGTATCAACAGTGGAGTGATTTCCATGCCACCTGAAACTCTTAAATCAATACAAGCTGTCTTTTCAAAAGATACAGTATCATTCAAACAGAAATTATAGGTTTAGTTCAACAATACTGGTGTTATGTTGTTGCTCAGATTTTAATTTCTCCTTTGTGAACTGGGAAGGTTTCAGATCATGCTTCAGAGCTCAGCCTGTTATAGTGCCTGTGGCTCAGATTTCTTTATTTTTGGTGCAAGATAATTCAGGAGACAGCCACAGAAGGTATGGCACAGACACTGCCTCATTTCTAGTGTGTCACCTATTAGGCATTCAAGGAGAAGAGACTATATGAAAGTACTATAGGTACTAAGATAGCCCATGAGCTTTACTTTCCTGAACTTGAGATAAACTGAAGAATTAGCTCTCAAGTCATTCAAGCTTGTATTCCTGTATATCCCAAAGCTGCGATAATGTAGGTGAAATTGTGGAAAAGCTGTTCTGAACTTTGGAAAATATTATCTATATAGGAGCAGCAGCATTGTATCCCTGGATTTGTCCCCTTCCCAAACTATTCACTTCCTCAGTATCTTTTTATACCTTAAGCTTTTGAACAGCCTTAGGCTCCTGAGTGGCTTCCTCCAGGCTTCCTGGAGGCTTCCAGGCTTCCAAGATCAGTCCTTCCTTCACAATTAAAACATTTCTGATGTTAAACAACTCTCCATTGTTGTTTCAAGAATAGCTGCTATATCACCTGTTAGAGGTTTCCTGTTTATCAATAGAGAGCCCAGAGATCACAAAGTATCTCTCTTGAGTATTATGAAAACACTATTTTATACTAGCTTTCTTTAGTTACTACTGCTATGGACATTTTGCACTAGGACAGATTATTCGGACAACTAATCTTGATAAATCAGTTTTATATAGATTATTTTTTTAGTCTGTTTCCAGATGGTCTTTCGAAACTACTCAAGTGAAAGAGAAATAAAAATGTTCCAAAAGNACGTTTTTTAACAGTTTGGACTAGAAGACGGTAAAATGTTCCAAACATATAAGAATTATTGAATTGCAGTTAAAAAGTCTTGGGTTTAAGTCCACAGATATTTTTAAAGATGTGGTGGAAAGTGAAGGGGAAAATAATATATATTGTGAATTAATACTGGATTTCTATTTGTCTGTGGCTTCAGATATGCTTGGTAGTGGCTTAGTATTCCAAATCAGTAATAAGAATATTAAAACAGAATAAACTAAAATAGTTAATTCCCTATTCATTTGTTCTTATTAATGAATGCTTGTTTGTAAATTGCTTTGATACATGCAATTGAAGGCACAATCATTCAAGTCAGTAGACCAAATCTTTACCTACAAACAAGAAAGTAGCAGAAAGGAAGGACTGACAGGTAACTGATCTCATAAGGCTGCTATCACAACTTTTTGTCAGGAAGCATTAGAAAGACCTTTCCTCCAGTTAAGAAAATATAATTCATGAAAACTTGCCATCCTATTGGCTGGTGAAGGGGATAAATGAATCAGATGCTTTGCACTCCATGTTCCTAGCCATCGGTTTTTCAATCTTACAAAAGTTGTGATTTTAAGCAATGTTAATTTAGATGGGGGTACAGACATGAAGGTACTTAATGCAGTTCTGGTTCTCTTTCCAAGGTGTATCTTTTCTCTGTTTCTTTTAATTGGTTTAATATAATTTTTATTTTGTCTTTAAGTCCATTAAAAAAGAAAATCTTATGCAAAGAAAGATGATAAACAGTATAGAAATAGTTTTTCATTTTATCATTTCCTTTGGCTTTCGTGGGTCAGTTTGCCTTACTTTTTTCACAGTACACACTTAGGTGACATGAAGATTTTGAAGTCTGATGATAACTAAATGCATTTCAGTTTACAGCGTCTGTGTAGTAAATGCAGATGTTTTATCTACTTGTCTGCAAGAATTTACTTTGTCCTCAAGAAGCTGAGCAAATCTGAAATCATTATAATTCCAAAATTCAGTAAATATACCACCAGAATGGTCACTGTGTGTGACCTGACTCAATACAAAGTACAGCAGCACTGAACAGAAATTGAACTATTTATGCTTTCAGGAAGAATGTTCAGGAGTATTTAAAAGGAAGAATACCACAGACAGAACATCCTGTTAAGTGAACATTCTTCTCTCCTTTTCCTCCTCTCACTCCTTTGCTCCTTTCCTTCTTCCACTGCCTCTCACACTCCCTCACTCCCTCACATTGCTTTGCTGTACCTATTTAGATCAAGATGAGAGAGAAACTGTGAACATTCATACTTCAAGGTTACTTTATTACAGGTTGAAGCAGAATCTTAAATGTCCACCTGTACATTAATCCTTTCTTCCAAAACTCACGCAAGATAACCTGAAGACCCTACATTTGTTCTCCATGAGTAGCTGTCAGTAACTATTTTTTCTGGTTTATATATCTGTTTGTGTCTATAATTCCCAGGGATTAGCCTGAGCCTAAGGTAGCAAATAGGTTTAATTAAAAATTGATTGAGTAGACCAATGAATTGTAACAAAAAATCCTTGTGAACTAAGAGCACTACTGAACTTGAATAATGACTTTTCCTGTTTTAAACAGAAATGGATTTGCACTTATCACTGATCCTTGGTTTTAGAGCTCATAGAATGATTCTTTATTATATTTTACTTTTTGTAATTTGTTTCCAAACTTAAAATGTTTGGATCATCCTCTGGAAGACTAGATATTTGAAGTCACATGAGTCATCTGTCTGTCCTCTGTAAAATTGTGTTTCTTTGTCCAGATCTGTGAAATGAGTTTCTAAGGCTGTACAAGAATAAATCTATTGTAAAAGAATAACAACAAAAGCATAATATATTGATACTTACTAAAAGAATTTTAAAACATTAGAAATTCTGGTCACGGCATATTCTGGAATAAAAATCTAGAAATACAAAGAATTACAAGACTGACAACTTTTCTAGATGATGACAACAGTCATACGTCTCTTCTTCTTCCTGTGTATATCTGTACACATCCAATTTCATAAGACTATCATGATGAAAGATTTTTAAAGTAAGTAAGAATTATTCAGCCATCTCAAGGCAAGAGAGGATTGGTTTTCTGTTCACCAAGCTTTTATACAACCTATTTTCATATCAGTTTCTGCTGTGTGCAGTTTCTTAGATCATGAGTCCTGGTTCACTCGACTCAACAACTAAATGAGTCAATGGCAGTATGAAAATGTGGTCTCACAATTCTCCCTTTCAGAATGATTAAGAACACCTTGACCTGTATGCTAGCAATGCATCTGACTCAAATTACCGGTGTTTCATAAGAAACCACATTGTATCTGTGACAAATAATTCTGGTTTAGGTCAGGGATCCTTCTTGTAAATGTAATTTAAGTCTCTAGGAAACAATACTGTAAGGGGGTTCTTTTGTGCAAAAAATGTCTGTTTTCTTTTATAGTAATATAAGTTTTGTGAATTCAGATTTGTCAGGAGCACTATGTATCCCTATCTGACTTTCACTTTTGTGACTAGAAAACTGTGGTATTTGTCAAATGTCACTTCCATTTTTTTCTCCTCTAAAATGTATGCATGCTAACAGTATGCATGAGGATAATTTTGCTACTTTTTTGTAGTAAGAATCTGTGCCTTTAGCATGGGACGCCCTGTTAAAAGTTAACTGCATTTTCTGCAGGATGTCAAGTAGTATCTTCCTACAGCTCTTAGGTAACGGAACTTGGTACACTTGGTACACTTCCCGAGTTTTCTGTCATCTGAACAGACATTATCTGCTGGTTTAAAGGTAAACCAGCAGGAGAAATGAACCCAACTCAAAAGAGATTGTAAGTCAGAGTGACAATTTAATAAAAAGTTACAAAGGAAAATTAGTTTTAACTCAAAAAACAGATGTATAACCCAGCACTGCTGCATGAATGAAATGGTGTTCATTAGCCCTTGTGCTGAGCACCACATGGTCCACCCAAGTGCAAAGTAAAAGGAGAGAAAAAAACCTGTTGGTGAGGATGGTGGTCACAGTCTGGTCAAGAGTGGCAGTCACAGTGCTGCTGAGGCTCTGGTCCTCTGGATCTGACGGGTGGTGCCAGAAGTCCCCAAGCCACAGTATTATATATTCTCAGGCTCAGGTGGGAATGCCGAGTACCTCCTCCCACGGTGGAGAGTTTCACAAGGAGTCATTTAACTCTGTCCGTCAGGGGATATTTTTTGAATCCTTGATGGCCCATTAGCAGACAAGACCCCTCAGGCTGGGTGTGAAGGTGCTAATGGCTCCCTGGAGGGGAGTTATCATGATTGAGTCACTGGTGTGAAGACAGGAAAATTTTCTTATCTCACAGGGTTCTCTAACACCCAGTTTGTAGCCTGATGTGTCAGATGTGCCCTGGGCAGCTGCTGCCAACAATCCATTATTAATAGTTCATGAGCAATTACATGGAGGGTATAGAATACACAGCCCTGGCCACACCCACACAGTGACAAACTGGTCCCGGCCACTATAACCAGGACACACTAATGATTAGTGAGTATTAGATTGAATAATTTTTTTTAATTATCAACAGCATATATATTTAAAAATATTGCACACTGTGAACTTGATTGTAACATAGTCCTCACATACTGGCTTAGACATTTTAAAATTTATTCTGATGAATTAGAGTTGGTAATGAAGAATACAACCATGATTCTGGAGGGAAGTGCGTTAGGAGATAAAAACCTGAACGAATCAACTGAAAATTGATGACTGCCTTAACTATAAATGCTAATAAAGAACTAACTGTGTCTCAGACAGTTTTACTGCTTTCTGGTCCTGCCAAGAATCCTTAGCTTATATGCATACTGTGCTTTATGTCTATTAATAAATACAGTGCTTGTGGAATGCAAACTACCCTTTAACTCCAGCAAAACACCTAGCTTTAAAATATTTCATAATTCCTTTTTTTCCTCAGTAACCTGTGATCTTCTTTAGTTTCATTTTGACACTGCTAGCATACCTTATAAGCTTACCTGGGAAGCCTCTAGACAAAAGAAAATTAAGTGTTCCCTTCAGAATCAAAGATATAAACAGGAAAAAGATTGTATAAGGTCCTATTAAAATAGTTACTTCTTTCAGAACTCATTATCATACATATAGATCTGCACATTAAAATGGCAAGCTTTTAGTTTCTGTACTATATTTCAAACTGAGTCTTTAACCTTCCTAAAAATATTTTAGTATTACCAGTAAATTTTTTCACCCTTTTCTGTTTGTCTGTGTTTCTTCAGATTTCGTCATGCTGATTTCAAGAGCCAGAGGCAAAGATTATCAAGCTGTTATATTATAGGTTCTCTTAGAAGGTGCTGGTGTCAGTACACAGGGAATCCAAATAGATTACTGCTGGCCCATTAGTACATCAACACATGTTGGTACCTTAAATGATATGAAAGAAGTTAAGCAAAATTTTAGACGAGTACATTTGTTTACATGTTTAAAATGGACTTAGGTTTTTGAAGATTTTTATTCAGCCCTCTTCAGAGTTTAAGAAGAATCCTGATATGCACTTCTAAGACATTTCAGTAAAATTGAAGAGTACATTCAGATCAAGTTAATCTTGAACACCTTCATGAAGTTAGCTGCATACTTTTTAAAAAGGTGCTGTCCACTTAGATACATCTTTAAGAATTTAAGCACCTGGTAGCTTTAAGCATTTAAGTATGAGTGTTTAAGTATTTAAACACCTTTAATTACTCAGTAATATTTGGATGTAAAGAATAAAGCATCTGAAGTTTACTTTCATTTTGAAACTGCTTTTCAATTTATATTTAAAAAAGCCGTCCTCCCAGACATACCTTTGCATCATGCCTGAGCAGCTTCCCTTTGCATCCCCATAAAGCCAATCTACCAACCACTGCACCATGAAGTGTTCCAGAAACAGTCACTTCAAGGAGCTCTCACATGCACCACTTGCCAATTTAATTCTCCCTTTTTCTCCTTTATCAGTGGTCCCACAGCCGCACACCATTCCACACATGTGGCAATCGAAGAGATATTCAAAACGACTAAACAAGTGTTTAGACTGTAAATGTTTACCAAATATTTCTATAAGAACTCCTTCAAAACATTACTGTGTTTAGCTGAACAATGTAATAGGAAAAACTCCTTTTGCCATTAGGATAAATGTGTTCTTTCTTTTAACTTTGCTTTTGGATAACTAACACAGTTCACTGTGGGAAACTGGAAGTCAGAAAGGCACACAGCTTTGATAGCCTTTTCCACTGAATCACATGGACTGAAACTGCTCTCTATACAAACACTAAAATACCAGAAATGCCACTGCTGAAGAAGCTTATCCATCCTGAGTTTTACAGTGTCTGTCTGACTGGTTTGTCAAAGAGATTTGCAGATAAGAGTAAAACAGAACAATTTTGATGCCAGGTTTCTCAAAACATCAGTCAAAGCAGTAAGGATGTGTGTGAAATAAATCAGACCACGAAGGGTTCATTACTTTTCCCTTTTCACCTTTTCTTCTTGTTTTCCAGTTCTTTGGCACATCTATGTCTCTTGATCAGATTAAGTTACCGGTTTCTCAGTTTATATGAGAGCAAAATCTGAACTTTTCCACATAGAAAGGAGCTTTTGCAGTCTGCACATGAAGTGTATGTGATATAATTGGTTTCTCCATCACTGTGACTTTAGAGATCTGAATTTTATGAGTATTTTTATAGTGTAGAATTTGCCAGAGGTTTCCAGTTTCCTTAATAACTGAAAATCTGAAACAGAGAGGCAGACTTTCAAGACAGCTCAGAAGCTATTCTAAAGCTATAACGGGAATGTCTTCAGTGTCTGATAAAGGGGACAACATTACAAAGAAATAAAGGACTAAGCCAAGAAAACTTTTGTTTTAGTCACTTGAGGTTATCTGTTCAAAAAAATCAGTGTAATCTCTGTTTGCACACAGTGGGGTATTTTGCAATTGCACTAAACTGAAATCAGAGCTAAAAGAGTTATCTGGGGCTCATGAAACAATAAAATACCATTTGGTTTGAAAAACAAGGTAGAGGAGCTGAAATGCCATGGCTTCAGAGAGCTTAAGAGACCAAGAAATTGTGGAAAACTGTAGGACAATTTGTTCAGATTTGAAGAGTGTGAATCAGGAGAGGCACTAGTAGCATAAGGCAGGCAGCTGCCATGGATATCCTGGCTCTCTGTGCTGCAGTGAAGGGCACAATAATCATCCTCTTCCTGATAGCTGGTGAGTGAAAGACTTTAGAGGGAACTCAGGTGAAAACATGTGGGAAGCATCTAATCCTCTAATAAATAAATGTATTGAGTAAGTCCCATGCATACTCATACTTTGTACAGCAGTTTGAAAATACAAAATTCTTGCATGTTTATTTCTAACTTCCACAAGAAATATGCATTAATAAACACACTTTTATTAATATTCATGTGAAGAAATATTTTCTATAACTGTTTTCCTATCTACTTGTCTATTCTGGACTTAAAGAATGCAAACACCATTAAGTGAAACATCATCAATTGTAGTTAGAATTATAGGTGCATACACAATTCAGCTTAATAACATTCACTGTTCTGTGGCACAAAACTAATCACCAAGATCAGGATAAAAGTGACTTTAAAGGAATAAAAATTGTAATGTGCCTGAATTCCATTTCTACTTTGGGCTGATAAGAATATTCAGCTGTCACAGTTGGAAAACTAAAGGCAAAAGAAAATGTTTTACATCTGTTATGAAAAAGCTTTTCTTCTAACAATATATAACAAAACAAACAAACAAAAAAAAAAGTGGGGCATTCATTGAAAGTAGAAGAACCAGAATCTAGGACGAAGCAATTATTGTGCTGAAACAGCAGTGATATACTTGAAATACTCTGCCTTCTCATGAGCCAATAGTGAACGTAGACAGAAATAAATGTCTACGTAGCAGCAAAACCTTAATAAACTCTAAAGTTTCTCCATAATAAACAACTTGGAAGAAATCTTGATTCTTTGCTGACAAAAGAAGTTAAATTTATGCTACCTAGCATAGATGTTTCTCTCCAGTTTATGTTATGCATTCTCATTGTAGACAGAAACATTCATGTTGGATACAGATTTCTGTTATTTAAAAAAAAAAAAA
>VXBX01005452.1:0-22418 GCA_013400415.1 Scytalopus superciliaris
CGCAGTCCCAACCCTGCATGCATTTGTGTTGCACTGTAATTCCCATACATGTTGCGTAGTAGTCAGAATCCTAGCTAATCAGGAGATAATACTTCACGAGGGGCAATATTCAAACATGATTCTTACCCAGGCAAGGTTCCCGCAATTGAATTAACTACGGGACTATCAAATTATTTTATATAGGGTCTGTCATTTGTAAGCTATTTAAAGTATAGTTAAAGCTAGCATTGTGGCAAGAGACTGTATATCATAGGTCACTACATCTTTAATGACAAGGATTTAGTTTTTGTTAAAAAGAAATTCAAAAGGGGGCAGTGTGCTTTAATTAAATAAAACACAATGGAGATTTTTTTTCATGATCTCTGCAATAAAACACACAGCGATAAAGCCATGTGTGCGTGCCTTGTTTCCCCCTCAGAATCCAGTGCTAGCAAAAGATTTTGCCCTTGATCATGTGGTTTTAGACATGAAAGGCTTCAAATCTATCCAAGCTCAAGATGAACACAGAATGCTAATTTGGGTTCACATGAAGAGCTGGACAAGCAAAGTCTTTTATTTTAAACTGTTAAAAATATGCTCATTTTGAGGTCCTTTTCCTACTACATATATCTGAAGCACATAAAACTGATGCACTAATCCTTTATGAAAGGGTAAATAAGTTATATAAAATATATAATTGATACTAGTATGCTTCCCCTTATTTGAAAAAGCTTTAAGTGTTATCTGGTTAAAGAGGTATATGCTCTTATATTCTATACTATTCTTTATCATATTGCAATTATACATTGTTAAATGAAAATAATTTTATATACAACAATGTATAGTGAAAAATATAAAAGGCTTGAAATTAACATACAATAAAACTTGCCAAAACAGAACAGCTCCCCACAATATATCATTTTGGGAAGAGTTATTTTGAAGAACACTGATGAAGAGAACAAAGGAGGCATTCACTGAAATAGTAATATTCTAAGCAACTTTATACGAAATCTATGAGAAATGCCAAAATGCTGTTAAAAAGTTATAATATAAGAAGGTAATATGGGAAATAAAATGCAAGTTTTACTGTGATGAGTTTGGTATGGCAATACATACCTCTGTCTCTCAGTCCAAAAGTGCCTCAAGAAAATCTAAGTAGAAAAATGCCATAACTTGAAGTTCAGTATTTGGGGCTGTGCTATAAGCAATTGCTTCATATTTCACTAGAACACAGAGACTCTGTCCAGTTTAAATAATGTAGTTGTTCAAAACTACTAGTTTGTAACGCCAAAAAAAAAAAAAATCAACTTACCATCAATTGATGCATGGACACTGTTCATTATTGTCACTGAACAATTATATTTGGGGCAAAGAAAAGAAAGGGAAGAGGAAAGGAACAGATAATAGAATTATTACTACTTCTAGACAGCACATCTGTCTAGAGACTGGCTGGCATTTCTCTTCCACCTGGAAAACAGTTACCTCAACCCTTTAGACTGCTGACCTCTAAATTTGACCAGATCAGTCTACTTCTGAAACCAACTATTTCATCTGTAAAGTGAATAGAGGCATGTCTCTTCCTTGTAGCTGCAACTGCTCTATCCAAAATTGTTGTTGTCATTGTTGTAACCAAAATTATTTGCTGTTGGAGGAGAGGAATACCAACAATGGAGGAGCTGTCTTAGCAACACAGACCTGTGACTGCCTGAGCCATGGATGCTGCACTTTGCAGTTACATAGACTGTTGATATGCCTAAGGACAGCCTACAGTTTAAGAATTCTGTCCTGATTGAGTATTTTATAGTGTTACATGTTTTTCTCTTTGTTCTCATATATACCCTGTTGGAAATTTCCACTCACATGGCTTGTAACTCACTCTCTATTGCCTCCTGCTGGCAGCAGGGTAACAACCCCTGCCCCTGTTCCCTCAGTTTTGGGGATTCTTGCCTTGTTTGGCCAGGACCTACCCAGATCCTTCCCCAAAACCTTCCCAGGGTGCACCCCATCCCAGAACCTAGCCCCCCCGACCTTTTGAAGCTGTGTACCAGTTCAAATAAACTCTCTTTGGCTTGCACCATCTACCTCACTCCCCAGAGTGGTATCCTGTTGTAGGACAGTGGTCTCAGCTGTGGGGAGACAGCTTGATCAACCCAGATCTGTGACTACCTGAGCTCTGGAAAACTGCTTGCTGCGTTTATATGGACCATTGCTATGTTTAAGGACTGTTTGCTGTTTAAAGTCGGTACCCTGTTTGAGGATTTTATTATGTTATATGTCTTTCCCTTCATTTTGCTGTGTGTCCCGGCTGGAGTTTTCCATCCCTCATGGCTTGTAACTCACCTCTGATTGGTCCCTGCTTGCAGCAGGGTATCATTTCCTTATATGGTCTACATTTGCCCCTGTGTTTCCAGTTTTGGAGGGTCTTGCCTTGTATTGCAAACCCCTCCCAGGCTCTTCCTTAAATCCCTCCTAAATTCCACCCCATTCCAGAACCTTCCCTACTGATCCTATTTAAGCTGGGCACCATTTTTCAATAAAAAATCCCCTTTTCTACCCCGCACCCTTGAAGTCTGAGCACTCCGCACCTCCCTTTCCCTTCAAGACTGCAGTCTCTCGCATTCTGGCCCCTGCAAACCCTCAGGACCACAATTTGCTAGCAGAAAAATTCTGTAACTCTTAGCTGTAGATGTGAATGAATTGATGATTAAAACTCCAGTACAATGGAAATGAAATGAAGGTGAGAATCTTTGTCCTTCCTTAGTTAATTTTCTTGCAGTTTATCAAGTTTAGTGTTCTTGGATAATTTTTTTTTTTCCTATTCTGGAAACCAGATTAATAGGAATGTAGCATTCTGGAATTGCTGTCTCAGTTAAATATGATCTGACGAGGTACTTATAAAACCGCTGTTAAGTCAGTATCAGAAAAAAAAAAACCTTGAGTCCCAGCTACATATTTTGAAATTAGTGGGAAAATTTCAATGACAGTTAAATCTAAAGATTGGAGCACTGCAGTCCCTTTCATTACAGATGATACTTTCTTGTTTACTACCCTCTATAATCTATGAAGCACCCTACAGTGTTGATCAACCCTTGTGTGGATCCTTAGAAGCTGTATAGTGAAGAACAGAAAAGTAATTATTCAAATTTGACAACAGGCATAGAAATACAGGGTAATATTCATGTAATGTATGAATGCAACAGAAAAGAAAACTGTTCCCCCAGGTTTTTTAGCAAAGGCTTTCCTTCTTTCCAGCACTTCATGAAAGATTCTGAGCCAGACTGTGGGTAAAACACATGAAAAACACATGACTTTTCTTGAAGTGTCTTGAAAATATCTGAACTAAAAGGAAGTGAAATCAATTAATTACATCTTATCTTAGATTCTGCTCTCTGTCTCCTTCTAAATAAAAAATAAGAGTATATACTAGATAGGTCTGTATTTCTAACATATATATAAAGAACAAAAAAGCCTGAATCTCTATGCCTATCAAACAGAAGTATTTGTGTTGATGACATGTAGTTCAGCCATAGTTGACTTAGAACAGAGCTGGAGATGTGCCAGCCTTTAGAGCATCCACAGAAAATGTTACTCCAACCACCAAAAGACATGAAGTTATGACCAGTAAGCCCCTAGTACTCTAATGTACATTTTAAATGCTCAAAAGCAGCATCAGATATCTGCTATTACCAATATGTGTATTCAGATACCATACTGGATACGCTATTTAGGCAAGCAATGTAACAATATTTCACTAAAATTTTCTTATATTACAAAACTTTCACATAATACATTAACTTTTGTCTAGACAAGATAATTTTCCATTTTATATTTATTTATTGACATTTATTGTGCTAGTTTTAGCATTTTTATAATAGCTGGTGAAAGTCTCCCAGAATTTTCATAATTATATTATTTGCATATCAGTGTTAGTACAATTTTTTTTTATGGATTCACTGTCTAATTAGATCAATTTCCCACTGGAAATGGCAACATTTTAAGAGTAATATCTTAAACTAAATTATGGATGAATTTTTGGTAATTTCAAAATCAAATCATCTCTATTCAGTTGGTCCAAAAAGAATACATTATTCCTCCGCTCCTGTAACCCCTCATCCAACCCATCAGAAGGAGTACAGCCATGTCACTCAAGCGATGCTGTGTAGCATGATGATCCCTAAGCAAGTTTTATACTAATCAAATCCAATGTATCATTCATCTTCTTGCTGTTATTCTTCAAAATTTGGCTAAAGTAAGCTTCATTTTGCTGTATGTCATCATGAAATCATCTGGAAATGGAAGATTTTCTGACATTTTCACTGCCAATCAACAGTCTATTACTAGTAGTTGCTGATGTCTATCACCAGTCTTTGCCTCACTGACAAAAATACACCCAGCAACAGCAAAATTAGCATAATTATCTAGAAACTATTCCAAAACCATCAGGTCAGACATGACATTATAACTACTTTTTCTGTTGCCATCACTATTACTGTATTACTGTATCTGTGTGCTAAACATTGCCCACATTCCTGTGGTCAGGCATTTTAAGACACAAACCAAGAAGACAGTTTATGTTCCAGGGAACTTATGGACTCATTAAAATATGAGAGAATGGGTAGAAACACACAGATGATGTTTCATACGAAAATAATGAGACAACATAGATGTACTTCAAAGTCCTCCATAGGCATTCTTTCAAAATACAGCTTTATAAGAAATCTAAATATACTGATTTTTGTTGAGAATGTAGGGGTATTGAATTGCTTAAAGAAGATTATAAAGACTAGCATAGTAAAGAGCATGAACATTATAATTTTTAAATTTTAAAAGTGCTTGGTGAAGACTTGTCTAATTGAATAAAATTGTTAAATGTCTGTAAAGGCACAGGAAATTATAAAAGCATCAGTGATTGTCTACAGCTTGAAAATGAAAAGAATCATCCAATGTTGTATGTGATAACCAAATTAACATTTGTTGTGTAATGGAAGTAGTAAAAAATTCACAGGTACACTCTGGATGGATGTCAGCTGATGCTATTTCTCAGAACCACAAAAAAAATAAAAGCTTCTGTAGCAGGCAATGTATATGATATTCAACTGACAGAAAAGACTGGAGTGCTATGAATGTTCAGGAAATAGTGTATCACAGAGAATCTGCTAAACATAGACATATTTTTCTCAATATCTGTCTAGAGGCACAATCAAACTGAAAATAATAATAGAAGTGGAAATCACAGCTATCATGGTGACATGGCTTGTGCCCATTTTAAAGGACGGAGGAACTGTGCGCTTCACACTCCTGGTCCTACATAAGAACCTTTGTGTATCTTTATTCTTGTATTCCATCATTTCTGACTAAAAATTTTTTATAAAAATTCTTAGATATATAGATGAAGAGGCATCTATGAGGAACAGGTCTTCTTCTCAATGTTTGTGAGGGTTACCAGAAGGCTTCTTAAGATTTTGTTTCATTGTACAATCCAGTTCTGACTGCAGTATACGTCTCTGAGGGCATGAATGCACTTCTCCCACAGTGTAGGCATGGCTCTTTCCCACTGCAGGGAAAGAAAAAAAGTGTTCTGTGAAAAACTTTGAGGATGCTGGTAGAAGGAAGTAAATTTTATAGCTTCATCCCCAGGCAGGTTGATCTAGAGCTGGCAGGTGGTAATTGATGAGGATTTCTGAGAGGTATCCCAGTATTTTCTTTCTTCAAAAGAAAACAAGTCAGGTTTTACTTTCAAAACATGTTGCATAGTTGCTCTTCATTAAGAGCCTACAAGTGAAAACAGCAGTGTAAGAAGCAAGGCTAGCATCCAGATTAGCTCCCATGTCTGAGGCCTCTCCATCATTCCCCTTGTTCATTGGACTACAACCCACAGAAAGTCAGACTTCTGGGTGGAAGAGACACTAAGTGCAACCCTTAGCACAGAGAGAGGTTGGTCCTACCCCCAGCCACCATTACTGCTACTAAAAAAAGGAAATAGAAATTGTTTTTGGGGCACCCTTAAAATCTGTAGGAGATTATAAGACTATTCAGTCAAAGAGTGAAAGATCAATCAGAAAGGAAATACAAAAACCAGAGTAAACAAGAATCAAGAGAGGTCCTGCCTGAAAGAATAAGAAAATGAGCTAGCTCTGTCAAGATAAGGCAATAAATCAGTTAATATGTACTTTGAAGAGTTTTTAGTTTGAGAAGGTATTTAAGTAATTAAATGACAGTAATCTCAATTGCATTCAACGTATGGAGAAGGTTTAAAAAAGCATAGAATATGATTATAAATTAATTCTGACCAGCAATTGAAAACATTCTCAGCAAGCTCACTGTTAAAAAGAAAGTCAGTAATAAAGCAGAGACAAGTAGACTTTTTCCTATGATAGGAAAAACTGAAACATTTTGCTGAACAGTACTGGTTTTTCTGAACAGTAATTCACTGTGTGGTTCTATACTCTAAAGTGCCATCAGGAAAGAAGGAGAAGATTAGAGTGAGTGTATTGGAACCAGTGGGAGAGAGAAAGGAGATAAGACAGGATACTATGAGTAAAAAGTAGAAGTAGAAAGAATAAAAGGGTTTGAATAATGGCACCATGGCAGTTCACTTTGTCCATGTAGGGTTCTGTTAACCTGGATATGATTTGTTCAGCTAGGATGAATACACATCTGAGGAGCCAGAGATCAAGTACAAAGTAAAGGAAGTCAGCATAGTTGTGATAAGTGCAGACATTTGCTTCTTGCTGAGAGCTGGAGCCACTGCAGCTGGTGATGATGGGACAGACCTGCAGAAAGGAGAAGCACTGAGTGCAGAATAACCTTGTTCGTATAATTGGGGGGGGTGGAGGAAGGTAGAGAAATCAGAGAGAAGGAAGCTGAGAGATTGTAAGAAGGCACAGAATTGTTGAAGAGGAGAGGCTGAGAAAAAGACAACATCAAAGATTATATGGGTGGGTCGCAAAATGGTGAAAGAAAAACCAGGGTTTGATGAAGACTGAATCAAATGAAGAACCTATGTGAGTGCAAAGCTGGCTGAGTGAGTAAGGGACAACTGCGGAGCGTTAATAAAAGGTTCACCTAAGGTGTCAGATGAATATTCAAGTACAACTGAGTTACTGATGCTATTAACTGTAGCTAAACTGTTCTGTTTAAACATCTGGCCTTCAAATCTGCACTATATTTAGCAGTATATTTCTGATTATTTGAAACTTACATAGAGACTTCATAGCCTCTTTTTTATACTTTATCAAGCTGGTTACTTCCTAGAATTCTATCAGAGAAGATGAAAGCAATTTAAAGGACAACTTTTTTTCCTGGAGCAATTTTGCAATCCTGGCAATTTTGCTTGGATTTACACATCACTGTATGACAAGAGAAAACCAGATTAAAAAGATATAAACAAAATCATTTTGAAAGAGTACTCGAGGATTTACGGTACTGTACTTGACTAGAAGTGATTGGCAGCACATTAAATAGAGCTTTGTGTCAGCTGCAGAGTGGACTCTGCAAAGACAGGATGTCAAGTTACAAACTGCAGACTTTGCGACTCCAACTTAACTCCTTGTTACATTTTGTGATATTAGCTAGGAGAAAGTTTATATCTACAGTGCTGGAGAAATTAAACACACACATACACACACATTGTCATGTTAGCCAAGCAAAATTTTAACTAAAATAAAATATTGGTGAAACAAAACTAAAAAGAGAAACAAAACAATCTTGGCATTTTATAAAGTAGGTTATTTCAACAAGAACTAGATGGGTTGCAGAGGCCCTACACAGAGCTGTAACTTTGTCTTTGAAATAAAGCTATTTGCTCTCCCTGCAGGTTAGGGCCTCTTTAGTTTGACAAACTTCACTTAATTAGTTTCTGAAGATTGCTCTACAATTTGTACTCCAGCTTTTTTTCGCCACTAGTGCTTATGACACCAGTTACAGTACAGTATCATCACTAAGGATAAAAATTATATACAGGTATATATATATGGCTTATATACAGGTAACCAAGTTTATTTTGTTTTTTTTTTTCCTACTCATTAAAAGATTTTATCAGGAAATATATACTGGGATCTAATTGAGTTCTAATATGAGAGCCCAATAGATGTGGATGCTGAAACCAAAGTCACAAACATTCCCTACTGGAAAAAAAATATTCTTTTTATGTGAGGATCTCAAAGTGTTTTGCAAATATTACACAGTGATTATACTTTCACACTGGCCCTTTGAGACAAGAAAGAAGTGTTTTAATGTCACCGTCTATAGCCCACAGACTATGGTCAGGATTCCATTGCCCTTGTAAACTATAGATATCAATGAGGCCTATAGATATATTTTAGTACCAAGTCCTTCTCATAATATTTTCAAAAGAACTTAATAAGTACTCTGAAGAGTTTTACTCGATATGCTGTTGCTGCCACACTTGTACTATATTAGTTTGAAACCATGTAGTGCTTTGTTTTGATTTGTTGGCAAATACTGTGTATAAATGGCAGCCGCAAATAAGAAGAATTTTGTTTGAGGGACTCTGTGAGAAAAATATTTAAACTTTCATACATTCAGAACACAGGCTGTGCACCACACTTACATTTCCAAAGATCTGACTTCTATAGAGAAGCAAAATTAATAAACAATCTGTATCATAATTAATCAGCAGTTTTCTGAAAAAAAGCCCAAATGCTCATCAGATATATTTTGAAAGTTGCTTTGTACAATATTTCATTATTACTGAAAAGACTGATGTAGCTGCAAATATTTGGTACCTCTGAAGATTGAATCCTAGCATTTTTTAATTACTATTGAGAAGAGTTTAAAGGAGCAACGATTTGTTGTCAATCTGTTCCTGGGAAGTTTTACAGTGAAACACTCATTTTCCTGGGTGATTTCACCAACCATAGGAATAAAATCCATGTTCTGTCCAGCATTAATTCTCCAGTAAACACAGAAAACTGTGTAGTGTAGTGTTAAAGGTGCCTTTTGTTTGATGTCACAAATCTGTCACATACTAAGGAAGAAAGCAAAATCAAAAGGAAAGCAAGTCAGAAAGGAAGAAGAACTTAGAGCATGAAAAAAAATGAAATTTGGATGTTTACAGATGGAATTAATAGATTAAGAAGTGGCTTTCTCTCTTCAGAAAAAAATATTACCTAAGTCCTTATTTTACAATATTTTATTTCTTCTTTGATATCAAGCATAAGAAATTTTAATTAAAATTATGTGTTTTCTTCTTATTGCTTCTTTTCTTGATGATACACAATACATAAATATATTTACACTCACATAGAATCATATAGGTTGAAATGACCTTTAAGATTGTTATGTCCAGCCATTAAATCAACACTTCCAAGTCCATAACTATACCATGGCCCTTACTGCTGTATCTACATATCTTTTAAGTACCTATAGGGATTGTGACTCAACCACTTCCCTGGACAGCCTCTTCCAGTGCTTGACAGCTCTTTTGGTGAAGAAATTTTTCCTAATAGCTGTTCTAAATCTTCCATGATGCAAGTTGAGGCCATTTTCCCTTGTTACTTGGGAGAAGAGGCCAACCCCCACCTGGCTACAACCTCCTTTCAGGTAGTTGCAGAAAGCAATAAGGTCATCCCTCAGCCTTTTTTTCTTCAAGATTAATATCATGTCCAGATTCTTTGTCCTTCTCTGAACATGCTCCCACACTTCAATGGTCTTCTTGCAGTGAAGGGCCCAAAACTGAACACAACTCTGAATACTTCTATGTAAGTGAGAGGTGTGCTATATCCTTCTTTACATCATACAAAATTTAAAGTAAACTATGTTCAACTAAATATACCTCTATGCATTTTGGGATATGTTAGTCCTTAATTTATAAATTTCACATCAGTTCTATACACATAATTATGATAATAAAATAGAAGATATGTTACCAACATCTACCTATGAAGGAAGTTAAATATAAATGTTTAAGGAATGGTTCCTAGAATGTGAATGTTGAGAGAGGCTGAGATTATATCTCTGCAATGCTCCAAAACGTGCACTGGCCCTCCAGAAAACAAGCATCTAAAAATTATTCTTAATCTTAGCAGCTGTATAACAGTGGAACAACTGTTCCATAGCTGTTATTTCCTTTTGTTTTAATTTCTAGATAGAAGCACTAGATAATCAAGTTTCTGAAGGGAAAAAAAAATAAAAAAAGGCAGTATGTCTATAGTAAATGTAATTCTACATCTTGATTCATTTCTCAAAAATCCAATCATTGGGAAAATTCACTGAGAGAATTTTATCTCGGTTTGCTCAATCTAGAAAAGAAATTACAAAATTAATAATGTAAGAAAAGCATATTTGTTAACTGAAAATCTCATTTGTAAGATGAATCCATAACTTCTTCCACTTCTTTAATACTTTTCAACTTTTTTAATCATGAGCAGTAAAGCTTTGCCTGAACTGTGCTCCCAGTTTTTTGGTTTTTTTGAAATCCCAGGGATTTCTCTCAATGGTCTCAACCACTTATCCAATATTCTAAAAACAATCTATCTGCTGAATGATGCTTTTCTTCTAAAAAGTCCCAAACATTTGAGCTTTCCACTCAGAGAATGTACTTTATTGCAGAAGAGAGATTTACCACTTGATCACTGTCAGGTACCCCGAGATACTTTACATTGCCACAGTGAAGACTGCTTATTGCTCATCTTATTAGAATTATTTCTTATCGTTGCTTATTTCTAATCTGGAATATATCACACAGCACACCTTTGTTGTGGGCTTGGAACATGAAAGAATTAAAAAAACGTAATTTATTCCAGTAAGAATAAAGGAAAATATAAGGGGAGAGGCCTTTGCTATTATAAGGAATTAAAAAGCATTCTTTCAGCTATTATTTGATAGTTTGAAAAGAAATGGTGTGACAATTACCAGATAAACTATGCACACGTATTAAATAAAACAATAATAAAATCCAAATTACACTAAAAGCGCTATATTGTTTCCACTGAATTAGATTAATTTACTCAGTTTCCTTATATGGTTGAATTCACTGTGCTTGTGTGCTGTGCATGATATGCAAACAGACACAATACATTAATTTTTATATTTGTGTTTAAATTATATGAATAAACGAATAGAGAGGAACTAGACACTCCTCAGAGGAAAATGTGTCTTTTTGGGTGATGACTTCTAAATTTCTGATCTCCTGAACTTTTGGAGAGAGATAAATGGAAGGTATGCCCTGTTAGGCTGAGAAGCTTGCTTATGCTTCTGCCTTGTATCTTCTGCAGATGAGAGCAGGATCACTGAGGGTTTTCCATAAGGTGAGGGTTTCTGAGACGTGTTGCCTACACACACAGATAAAAAGAAAGAACATTAATAGACAGAGCATTTTTGTATCAAGAAATCTTATTAATAAGGAAGCTTTCTGGGTATGCTGATACAATGAGACTAGTAAAGGCCAAGCCCAGAAAGAACAAAATGTTGTTTTAAACCGTGAAAGATAGTGCTATGTGATGTAGACTCTAAACAGAAGAAACTTTCCATGCATCTCACTTCTCCTTTATCTCACAGTCAGCCCAGGCCCTTTGCTGTTCTCTCCTACTTTGCTCAACACAGTTGTGGTTTACAACAAAGTCAGATTAGTCTGCAAAAGCCTTCTTAACCTTATTTTAGCTGTGCAATCCTCTCTGACTGTATCTTCCTACCCAGCCCAAACTCACCATCTGCATCACTCTTCTCTGTGTTTTTTCTGGTTCTTTCCTGTGTCTAGCAGGGTCAATGCAAGTTCTTGATAGATGGTCTTGCATTCAGTTCTGAGCTGGTCTAAACTTATGACTGCCTGAGGTGCTCTGAGAACACCAATAACCAGCCTAGCCCTTGTGAGGTGTATTAGGCATCTGTAAATGCCCAAGTAGTTGTTCTTTCAGCCATATGCCTGCCTTGCCTTTTGGAGTATTGTGTCAGCTCTGAAGCTGTGAGTATATATACTTGAAAATGTCATAAAGACACAATAAACCCTACAATTTTGGCCATGAAAAATGTTATAACCTACAAGCATGACTGGAAACATAGAGACCTGTAGCTATCACAGATACTCAAAATTTCATGCATTTTCTTGTGAAAATAGTGAAATGGAGAATTCCTGTGAAAATGTATTCTGCTTATCAGACACAACAACCTCCACTTAAAGTATCACGACAGACAGCAAGCATAGCTGCATCAAAAAAAGGAGTATATAGTTTATGCCACCCAGACTTGACCAGCCTTATCCATTATGCAAGCACTTGGCCTGATATCTTCTCTGCCTCATGTGGCACATCTGTAAATCCTATGACATAAATAGGAGAATAGGTTTGGTGAAGTGTCATTACATTCTGACATCAGCATCATTATACCATTCCCTTGACTGGCATTGTCTGGGCTGTGTCACGGGAAAACATGAAAAGTCTGGGACTGGTGAGTCATGTAGGTTTGACAGAGTCAAATATGAAAGTGGCTCAGTTGTGCAGCCTATGAGCAGTGATAACTTGAATGAGCCATACTTAGGGTTGTACAGAAGTTTTGTCTCTTCTGTTTGACTGGAAAGACAAACCAGGAATAACGTAATACATATAAAGCATACTTAATGGTGTCACAAAGAGTGAGGCAAATAAAAAATATACTATTTGGCAATTTCACATTTGATTTTCTAGTTATGTTTATTCACAACAAAACTAAGAAAAGTTTGTATAGATATTTAAATTCTTTGGATACATATTCTTTTAGGTAATAGCATAAATTACTTGGAGAAAATTTTGTTTACAATCTAAGGGCCTTTTTCCTAGGGATAGTATATACATCATTAACCTTAGTAAAAAATTCTATTCAATGCATGCATTTGAAAAGTAACTGGATATAATGTATAGAATATAGTAGTCTTGTTTGTCATCACCAAAAATAACTATTGCTGTTGCTTCTTGTTTTGAAAGAATGAAGTGGCTACCAGTGGTAATATTCAAAATAATTGTTATCCAAATCCAAATTATATCCAAAATAATCATTATCCAAATCATAGGAAATCTCCTACCTCTGCTACATGCTGCACATATGGACTGAAAATCTGCCAAGGGTGAGAAGAGCACCAGCCCCAAGAGCTGCCTCCTTCCATAGGAGGTGTCCAATGCAGGGCTCCTGTGCCTCCTAGCTGTCCCTCTCAGCTCCTGGCAAGGCTGATGGGACAGCACCTGGCTGGGCTGATGGAACAGCTCCTGGCTGGCAGGTCCTGCCCTGACATACCAAAGAGAGTCCCACTACTCCCAGCCCCTGGGAGCCACCAGCCCTCAGAGCACTGTGAGAGTGTAGTATGGCCCTAGGAGCACAGATCTTCCTCAGTAAAACATATTTGTACTACCTGTAAGCTCTCATGGCTGCTGTGAGAATGAAATAATTATTCTTGGCAAAGTGTTTTGAGGTCTTCAGATGAAAACTACTCTGTACATCCTTACTCCTCCGGCTGCTGCTGATTACTCTTGTTTTGTAGTCGTGTTCCTGTCTGATTGTCACATACATGCTTTGGATTACCCTTACTTCATGCTCTAGGCCATCCAACAACATGTCTCACTGAGAAGGAAGCTGTGCTAGGGTGATGAACACATTTTGTGGTGGTGCTATAGAAGAAATAGTGCCTCCTACCAAGCAGGAGAAGTAATGGAGGGAGAGTTTTAGCAGTTTAAGGTGCTATTCAGGTCTTCTTGCATTGCATAATTCTAATCTGAGACACTTTCACATCTCCCCTTTTTCTTTTTTTTTTTTTTTAATTAAGTAAATGTCAGTTGTTGACATACAGGAACCATTCAGATATTTTTTTTTTACTTAAAAAATAGAACAATATACTACTGTAATTTTGTCACATATGTTATAATTCTGTCTTTTATGCATCTGTATTTCCTTAGTTAAAATCTGGAATGTGAATGGGAAAATTATCTTGTGCAATACATTGCCAATGTAAAGACAAAAGAAAAGGTGGGGGAGGAAGTTTGATTTCTTTTCAGTGCAGAAAATGAATGAAAACCAGAACAGGTACAGATCCAGAAAATGATCTAGTTAAAACAAACCTTTTTGTTCAGAAACTGATTCAGCTCTGTCTCAGCCCAGCAATGAGGCAAAAGTTTAGATTATCATCTAAGTGCTGGTCAGTGCTCCATAATCAGTGTTTGGTTCTGGGGGGGAACACTTTGTTCAGTAGTCTCTGAAAATACTGCTCCAAAAAACCAACCCAACCAACATATGTCAAATATTCTTTGACACAGAGAGACTTTTATTCAGGTTCTTGGTAGAAGGAGAGACCTGACAATATTCTTGCCTCTGCCACAGTCATGTTCCTTTCAAACTGACTGTCAGCTTCCAGACCCTCCATATGTTCCCTTCCTTAAACTTATACAATAAAATTCTTTAGAACAGATAAGCTTCTTCTAATATATTTAGTTTGCTTTTTGTAACACAATTTTTTGTGTTTCTATTTTCTAGTTTCTATTTTCTTCATATAATAGCTAAAGAATGTATTCATTAGCACTTAAAATATATTTTACATTCAGTTAATACATAACTTAATTTTCAAAATTATTACTTTTGATTATTTAAGGTAACTCAGTCCTTAACTAAATGATTGAAAATGCACATGGTTCACTGTCACATCCTGTGTCAGATCCTATTACCACGCTAAACTCAATTGTTAGAATAATTGGGTTAATGTGCATTTATTGATCTCTCTTTAGTGAGAAGAAAATGACTTTTTGTAATATTGTGCTTTAATAGATTGTCTGGGAAATTTCTGGTTGTGTTATATCTGTAAAACTACAATTAACTCACAATCTTTCTGGTGAAGAAATAAAAAAATACTACTATTTCCAAGCTGGATAAAAGCATGAGAATGTCTGTCATTGAGAGGTACAGGAGTAGGAAGGCATTCATTGAGTTCACTGTGATTTATAATCAATATTAACTACATAATATACTGAGAAGCACAATAATCACAGGAAAGGTATGGTTGGTACTGTTCTTTTATCCTATGAAGGTCATAATGAGTGAAGTGAGAAGAAAAATTGATGGAAGATAGTTTAAACTACAATGGGGAAAAAGAAAACATCTGTTTTGATGAAGAATTCCCTCCAGAAATCTTGTAAAAGGACTGACCTCTGCTGTAAATTTGCTTGAGAACTAGAACAAAAAGTTTAAATGAGATCTTTAGTGATTTCTGGCCTCACTGAAAGCTGGAAAATGACAATTATTCAATTTAAGGGTCTCTCTGTCTCAGAAAGGTAGGAAAAAGGGTATGACTTGATGGCTCAACAGACTAATGCTACAGCCTGTAGTCTCTCTTTTTTCTGAAAACTGGTGTTCTAAACACTGCTAATCATGTCAACACATTAGTTTGTTGTGTCAAGTACTGGAAGGATTTGTGAATTGATCTCAATTTCAGTTGAAGGGAAAAAGAGGAAGAAATGGTGATAAAATTCCCTAAGGAATTTCCTGGTAGATGAATGTAAGTAATTTCACCAAGTAAAATTCCCACAGAAGCTTTAAAGTGCCTTAATGTTTCTCCTAGTTGTGCTTGCCTTTCTTAATGATGCCCCATAGATTTCCTTTCTGATAAATTTTCAAATACTCTAGGCCAAGGAAGGGCCAGTAGTATGAACTACCATCTTATATTGCTCAGTAGAGCAAGGAAGCTAACAATACTATGAGTCCTTTTCTTTTTTACCTTCTTTACTAATTCTTCATAAAGGGTTCTTTGCTGTACAAAGTTGCTTCTTTTAAGTTAATACTACTATAAGGAACACTTCTCGTCATTCCCAAGGAAATGTTCAATGCAAGTTAGGGAAACATACTGTCATCCTGGTCAAACATAAGATGTAACACTAAAAATTGTGTCCTTATGTTTCAGAATCAGTTTGTTGCTGCTATAAAACTTGTTCCCGCTTTCCCCTTCTAATCTTCAAATTTTAAAATAGCATTAGCAGTGTTGTATTTTCCCACCATTCTTCCAAACCCACAATCAATTATTTTCTGAAATTAAGTTAGTTCAAAGACACAGAATGAAATATGAATTATCACAATTAGCTTAATAAATTTGTTTTCTAAAGACCAATCCTGAATGCTTTAAAAAAATGCCAGAAATGCTTTCAAGCACTGCTTGCTCCCTTGCTAATGTTTCATTTAAAGATAATCTCTAGATGCAGGTTCCCCAAGGCTCCCCATTTTGTGCTGGAAAGGTCACACTATTATTGAATGACAATTAATACAACATAACTGTCATTAATAACTAGGAATTGTAAACAACCCTATCCAGTTTTAGAAGTGAATTCAAATACTTTTCAGGTACCTTAGAGGCAGCTTCCCATAAACACCAATTCATAAAAGATAGTAGGAGCTGGTATGCTCATTCCTAGCAGAAG
The DNA here is from genome assembly GCA_013400415.1 of Scytalopus superciliaris. Lineage (NCBI taxonomy): Eukaryota > Metazoa > Chordata > Aves > Passeriformes > Rhinocryptidae > Scytalopus > Scytalopus superciliaris. Next base: position 16,362 of record VXBX01005452.1, read on the forward strand.
GAAAGGTACAAACCTGTAGTCGCCATGACAGCGAAACCCAATTTAGCAGACACTCATCTCAAATTCAAGCCTGTCTTTTGATTACATTTCCAGGCCCAACGCTTCCCTAAGAGCTGCTCACATTACATAGTTCCTGTTCTCATTGCAGTCTTTCTCTCTCTCACCTGCTTTCCCAGTCCACCTGTACCAGGTATACAAATGCAAGATGCTCAGAAAAGAAGAGCAGGGCAAATATGGCAAATTATTTTTGACAGGTGTGAAATAATTCTTAATCAGCATTAATTTATTTAACTATTTTAGCAAATTGAAAACTGTTGCATTTGGAGAAGGAATATTTTTTCCATTGTTATGCTCCATATTTGAATATTAAAATACCAGTGCATTTCTTTGTGGAATTTTCTTTTCCTATTTGCTTTGTTAACAAAGCTTTTCATAGATTCAAATGAAACCATAAAATGAATGAACAATAAGAACAACAAAAAAATCCATAAAAAATAAATAAGTGAACTGAAACTCTGGAAAATTACCTCTTCACACTTCTGTAGCTACTTGTCCTCATATAAATTGAATGTAACCCTACAGCATCCAAAATGGGCATTATGGAAGCCCTCAAACATCAGAAGTATGCCATTTATTCAAGCATCCTTTTTTTTTGCTTGGACAGCAGATTCAAGAAACATTCAAATTAAATACACTGGGCACTGGCATACAAAACATTTTCTTCTCTTTAATACAAAAGTATAGACAATATCTGAAGCATTTTATCTCTTAGTTCACTTCAAGTAAAATCAAAACCAGAATATTTACTATGTGTTTGATCACTTTCCACTGCATTTTCTGTATTTGTATTTTCACATCTTAAGTACCTAAAAAGTTTGTTTTGAAAGTTTGCTTAAAACCATCCTTGCAACAGTCTATCAAAGAGAACAGATTCAAGCTTGAACAGTACTTTAATTTCCATCTGTTCTATGATGCTGCAAATATTTCCAAATGCATTTGGTGTGGAACTTTGCAAGCATTGTTCTGCAATGCTGTTATGCAACGTAAATATGCTAGCAATCCAACAATAAAGTGGCACACAGCATTTGTCTGTATTCCTGTACAGTACATAGCCCAGGTCTCCAAAAAAAAAAAAAAAAAGATATTCAACATCTGGTGGAAATAAGCAATAAGCTGTATAATTTTATGGTTTCAAAGATTCTCATTTTGCCAAAATAAGCATCCTCTTTATGTTACAATGACTTTTTAAAATCTCAAATTTTGCACATGCAACAATAACCATACATACTGTAGGGTTCCCACTAGAATGTACAAGGCAAGATGAGCAGGTAGAAATTAGAACATACCTAAAATCTGTTTCTCCATGTTAAATCCCTACACAACACTTCAAATACACATATTGTTACCTTTTTTCCCAATTAGATGTAATAAAATTCTAGAAAGATCTTTTATTGTATTGTTTTTCTAAGCAGACTTTTTAAAGGACAATTTGTATCCACCATGTTTGCATTTTCACAGTTCACATAAGACAGGATTTCCTTTAACTAAGTTCTAAAAAACATGTCCTACTTGCCCCTTAAAATTTCATAGTGTTTACTTCTTTGTGTTACTTATTATGCCTCCTGACCCAAATCTGAAAGATTAAGTTCCCTCAGGAAAAAGTAATCCCAAAGTTTTGATAAGAAAGACACAGTCAGAACAAAGCTCCTGCTGCAGAGAAGTTAACCTCTTGGCAGGGCTTAATATAATTCTCCTTTGACTTCAGGTTGATAGCAAGATGTTGTTTTATGCCCTACAATATTGTGTGCTTGCAGAGGTCATGTGTCACGCAGTTATACTTGCTTGTATTGAGTGGCCTTTTAATTGTGTATCAGTTTTGTCTTTGGTCCTGCCTGTGTACACTCCAAATGCAAATATGAAAAGCATGAAAGGTAGAGCAGAGCCTTTGCTTTCATCTGTGTATCATTTTTCAGAAGAACTGAAGCTAGCCTGTCATTGTATTATGGCCTATTCATTAGACACTCTTGTTTCACAGTAGCACAAATCATAGTGGAAATAAGGACCAATCTGTCAAACAAGGCTTCCAGGCAAATTCTTGTTCAACACAATGGGAAAAGGTACAAAATTCCTTTCTTCAACCCCTCAGTAAGAAAGGTTACAGGACCTCTGCCAGTGCTGACAATTTGCCTGAATATGATGCCTTGATGATTCATAACATGGTGCTTCTGTCATGTTGTCTCAGGGACAACCTCTAAGACTTTTTTATTTCCTTGAGTAAAGGGCTTTGCTCTTTGTCATTTTGCAACACTGAATTCATAAGTGTAAATGCTTCCCTCTTTAAAAAAATTGTGCGGTAGTCTCCCAGCATATTGTTCTTTCAAATTGTTTCAACAGGGTATGGCAGGACATGACTTTTGCATAGATAAACCAGTCATTAAGCATGAAAAGACAAAGAAAAGTATAGCTCACTAAGGATCAATACCCACCAAATGTTAGAACTTAATATTCTGAATTCAGCATGAGGCTTTCCATGCACTCCATGTAGTTTCGGTGGACCTGGGATAAATATATGAGAAAAATTAATTCTGAAGATGAACTTTCCTGCTGTTCTGTATATTTGCTACCATAAGTCTAGGCATGGAACTAGCTCTTGTGTATGAAACACAGTACTCTGGGGTAGCCCTATGTCACAGAAATCCTCCAAGGAGGCTGGAAGTTGGTGGTTAGTTGCAGAGACCACCACAAACTATGACCCCTCTCATGCTGTTTCTAAGTGCAGTGCCTCTCCTGACTCATTTCTTGCGCATAGTTCCACTTACACATCTTCTTAAACCACTCTGTTAGCATTGGTGTCTGGGGAAACTCTCTGGGACCAACAAATCATAGTAGTTGGTGCCACCGCTGTCTGGTTTGGGAGACATTGCTCCATAAATATTCTCACTGAAGTAAAATCTGTGTGTTTCAGAAGTCATTGCCATATGGGCAGCATGTGATTCCATCTGTATGACAAAATGTCACTTCACCTCTTATAGGCCATTTTAAGTATTAATGAGTAAGAAATAGCAGTGAAATTAGCCCTTTATCTGAAAGTCTTGAGCTTCAGTATGTTTTCTGGTGACATATGTTGAAATTAAAAGAAAATACTCAGGAAATTGTCACTTATGGCCTTTGTCTGCCCTTTCAAAAAGTGATAAAGTAAGTGTGTAGATTTGGATTCCTTCTAATAATACACAGACCTCTGCCATGTGAACAACTGAATAATTTTTGGTGGTATAAATTGCTAACATGTGTGTTCACATGCTCTACTCTCTGTAATGAACAGTATTGTGTGATAAATATAAACACTTCTATAGCTACTGATACGTAAATTTATATACATATGCAGTCAGTATTAAGCTGCACGATAATGAACAGTTGATTTGACAAATTGTTTGGAACAGGCATTCAGAAAACCATTGTTTAATGAATTTCTGTGGGTTGAGCCACATGTCTCCTTTTTACTCAATTTGTTTCTAATAACTTATGTCTTTGGACTATGAATTCTGTACTTGGTTCATATCACTGAGAGGAATCTTACTGTTGAATTAAAATGGAAACAGCAGGCCCAAGTTCTGCAGCCTTTTTTCTGCCAAATGCCACAGTTATTTTAAAGGCGTTTGCCAAGCCACTTATGAAAATTTCCATACAGGAAAAAAAGGATCCAGTAAAGTCATAAATCACAAGGCAAATACTCTTCACTTGACAACTTTGGCCTACTTGTGGTCTGTAAAAGAGCAATGAGTGGTTGAAAGAAGACATGATGATTTGACTTTTCATTGTTTGAATCAGTTCACTGGCAGTCACAAATTTTCAGGAAGCCAACACTGATACATGTGCAAATTCTTTTCAAATGTAGGGAAAACTGTCAATTCAAGAACTTTACCATGGCTTTGCCATGGGTCTAACAAACTCCAGATCAATTATAATAACCATAAATTGTCGTTTCTTAGCAATAGGTTATGTTTCTTCCTTTGCCTCCAAACTAGTAAATTAATTCTGTCCACTGAATATAACGTTAAAGAATGTAGGTAATTTAGCAAAATTATGAAAAGAAATAACATCAGCAGACTAAATCAGCTAGCAGCAGTTTTTAATTTCCACAGACAACTATGTTTACTTTTCAAGCCCACTTGTGAACTCATTCTTAAACAACATATTTGGAGCATGTGAGTTGTTCTTGAGCACTGCACTATTCTTAAAGAATAAACTTTCAGTATTCACTTACATATTTTATTTCAGAGATAGCATTCTGATACAAACTGTAGACAACCATAGTTTTCCTTCGAAAAGACAACCTTGCTATGAAATATCCATCTAGAAAGTTTCTTCATCAAGATTAGGAAGTTTCTTTATCAAAACTGTATGCAAGAGGCAGAGCTGTTTTGAAAATCAATGGTTTCAGAAAAGCTCTACTTGCTGTTTGTTCTTTAGATGTAAGCTTCAAACTGTCAGAGTTTTGTTATTGTTGATAAAGATGGCCAGGGATTGATGCCCAGAGGGGAGTCTGAGTTGAAATTATGAGGCAAAGCTTGAATTTAATTCTCTTGGTAGGACAAACAGAGACAGGAGACAATACAATCCTGTTACCATCTTACTAATGGCTAATCTATGATGACAACTTGTTACTAAATACCTTCATTTTCTAATTCAAAATACTTATTTATTATCCAGTTTTCCACAGAAATATATGTATCCCTTTGTCATCTTTTTTCATTGAGAAAAGTGACTATCAAATATAGAATCTTAAGACCTAAATATCCTACAGTACCTTACTGTTCTGTGAGTAGCTTCAAAACTGAATGTTAACTCACTTTCAATAATTATGAAAATGTACATTAATATTTGTGACAGAACCTTTCTTTATATCTCTGTAAAGACGGTCCATTAAATTCCTATTTCAAACTGACCACTATAGAGGCTGTGAAAAAAATATTCTCTCCTGTTATTCTTCTAACTTGATACATATGAGAGAGGCAACTGCAACAGGTCAGCATAAATAACCTATGCCTTAAGTATTCAACAGAAAAACAATCTTTTAAAAAATATTTTATTTCTAGGAAACGTGGAGCCCTAACTTTGGCATGTCAGCATATGCGCAAGGTAAGACAAAAAGGTAGTCTTTTTTTATTTGAAGTTTGGGCACATTCAGGCTATGTACCATGTATTAGCACAAATTGTCATTCCAAATTGCACCTTATCATAAATACAGCTGAGAAACAGAATCAATTGAAATGTTTTACATTAAATGCTGTAGTTCACAGTGTTCATTTCACAGGACTCTAGAAACATTGTGGATCTCTTCTGATGCAAGTTCAAATACTATGACTCCACCATAGACCTGAATGTGTGTCCTTGTCTCAACGTATTTTCATTCCACACCACAAATGAGTGTGAGGGTGAGTACTGAGTGAAGGTTATTACTAAACCTATACATCTTTAGCTCTGTCCTTTTCAGCCTTTTCAACCTCCTCTTAAAGTATAAAATTCCAGGCTGGCTTATACTTGACTAGTTTCACCCACAGAGTGAACCACAGAGGCAGAGCACTAAGAAAATCTGTAAGCCTTTCCTCAGCCTGTCTTGGAGATGAGATGTGACATTCATCATGGCTGGGCTTCACGAACGAAGATTTGGGAAGGGCTCTACCCACGCTTGCTACAAGGGTGCTGGTGGCTAAAAAGGCCAATGCGACATAGGCAAGTCTAGCCGCAAAAGGCACAGTGGAAAGTCTCCTCGGGAAGTGTATTGGCGAGACACGGTTCTTTTTGTGTTGCCTTTTTTCTTCAAGACTGATCCTGCGTGTACTCTCAAATGAAGCAGCATTGGAGGCCAGAGCAGACCATTGATGGTGGTCAATATGGCCAAGGCTGAGGTGTTGTTTGAGGGAGTCCTTGTATTTCCTCTTCGGGGCTCCTCTCTTGCGGCAGCCGGTGGCAAGCTCACCATAGAGCACAATCTTNAAGAAGTCGCCGATGGTGGCAGTAGATGACTCATGATTCAGACCCATAAAGAACAGTGGA
>VXBX01005453.1:0-13451 GCA_013400415.1 Scytalopus superciliaris
TGATCCATCCCCTTTTTATTCCTGTATGTCCCTTGTTAGCATAATACTCCCACGTTTTGCCCCATTTTCCAGCACCTTCTCCCCAGACCCTATAAAAGCTGGTGCAGCTGTGCTGCAGGGGCTTTTTGCCTTACTCAATAAAACCTTTTAACTCTCAAGCTTCTCCCTGAACCCATTCTCTGACCGGGCCGCATAATTCAGCCATTGTAATATTGCTTCAGCAGCTCATGAATGCCAGGAATCTGGCCTACTGTCTACCTTTCGACCCTACTTCACTGTCTGTGAGGTTTGCCTTCAGTGTACCCAAGTTTAGTGTACTTCAGAACTCAGTCAACAGAGGGAAGCAGATGGCAAACATTCCCTCCCGGAAGCCTGGGCTTATTTTCTGGCACTTTAGCAAGAGGCATCACTGATGCAAACCCTGTGGCCAGAACTGCTGTGCTTTGCCATTGGGTTTCCTCTCTCATCAAGGCATCACTGCCTCTTGAAAGTCACAGTGACCTGGTTATGCCAGTGGTCTACATGGTTCAAATATCTCGCTTTTTCAACAATTTGTCCAGAAAAAAAAGAATCTTTCAGGAAAATAATTGTTAACACTGATCCTTCTCTGCTCATCTGAACACCATAGGGGTGTGCATGTTGAAGGAGGATGTTGTCCCTTGCATGTGATGTGCAGGCCAGGTTCTCTCTGAGATTACAGGAGGAAGTTCAGGGCCCACAAGGGAGGATTTGCAGTGATACCTGCAACTGGTGTTACTTTTTAGCTGTGCTTGTCTGTGAGCCTGCCTTTCACTATTTTCTCATTTTTTAATAATACTTCATTCAAACTTATTAGTAGTGATTGTTTCACCAGAACATAAATATCACCTCTCATCTGGAACAGGCATTTGCAGCAGTGTAATGCTGTTGCTCCATAGAGATGCCAGTGTAGCTCCAGGGCAGAAAGAATTTTCTGATGCTAGATTATTTACTGTAAGGGATCTCTCATTGTTCAGTGGCACTGAATTCATTATTTTGCTGTTTTGATCATGTCACACTTGGTCCCACAGGTCCCAGGAAGAAACAGCAATCTCAGACCGCAACAGTGATCTCATCCCCCAAAGACAGCAGGGTGATACTTTTAATTATTACCCATGATGCCATGTCTCTGCACAGGTTTTTTGGTTTGTTTTTTAAGGAAATCCTATTTCCCTTGTGCCATAAATGTTAGAACTGAGCCCTGACACAGTTGCTGACAGGAGGAGGAGAAGGAGGAGAAGGAGAAGAAGGAGAAGGAGAAGAAGAAGAAGAAGGAGAACCCAGAGGAGTCCCACTGTGCCCCAACCTGCAGAAAGCCACAGAGATGTCAGGACACAATACATACTATGAAGTTCTTTGCTGGAATAAAAGCACCCTCATTGCACTCTCATTCTCTTTTAAATCAACAGAGTTGTAAAAGTTATTTCTATAGGCATCTATTTTCTCTCTCTCGTAAAATTGTATGAAAGTGTTTCCCAAACAGATCCATGGCTATTGTTCAGCCAACACACCCATCCCAGACGGCGCTCCCTCACTCCCATGGACCACGCCACTGAATACAACAATCATTCTGCTGCCTCACAGCCTTCCTCCTCAGTCGTGTGAAAGCCTGAGCATAAACCAAAATTGTTCCAGAGACACTAATCTGTGTTTTCTCTACAGTCCCTAGGAAGAGACACAACTGAAATATTTTAGTATGTCCTCCAGAAAAGTTTTCCTACCCACTCTAAGGTGGTTTACTCTTTCTCTCCTTACAAAGGATTGCTAAACAATTCTCGTGTCCAAATTGCCTTTTTTTTTCCTGACACCATCCTGTGAAGACCACTTGTCCAAGGTTATAAGGGCTACTTGTTCATTTCTTGAATGATGGGGGCCATCCCTCCAAGGTACAGACTGGCCATTTGAAGCAACTGAGCCGTGCATAGGCACAAATGCTTTGCTGAAGCATCTAGTGTTTATTACTGCTACACCTTTGTCATTGTTCCTGTTAGCAGGCAGTAGAACTAGAAAGGCAACAGAAGGGAAACAAGCAATTAGTCAGGAGAATAATCTGTGGTGCTGCTTGTGCTTAGGGAAAACTGTAGGAGCACAGCTGTGTCTGCAGAAATTCAGGATCTGGGCCACCTGGTGCAAAAGGAGTAATGTTTTATTACAGGCTTCTCATCCAGGTAATTCCATCCATTTCATGAACAGAGGCAACTTCAGTTGGAATAAAGATTCAGCCCAGCAAATGGCAATCCTACCTCTTGAGTCCAAGTAACTGATACATCACACAGGGCTGGTAACTACCATGACATTTCTGGCAAAGGAAGAGAATTGAGGGGAGTATCCTCTCCTTTCACACATGGGCCTTTCCTCATCTCTAACTGTTTCCACAGTCCCAACCAGTTTCATTTCATGGCTTTAACTTCTCCCAGAGCTGCACTCTATCTGCCAATTTTTACCTCCTGGACATTTTTGTCACTGCAGATTTTCTACTGGGATCCCAGCTTGAACCTCCCCATGTCTCTACCATGATCCAGTGCCACAATTGCAACCTGTGCCATTTCAGCAGAGCCTTCAGCTGTGCAACCCCCATGATCACACAGAGCTTCTCAAATGGATATTTTTCCCTCTTTAAACCCTCTCTTCTCTAGATCTGGTCCACATGAATATAACCTACATGTGTTACCAATTATCCTTGTCGCTTGAAAGAGTCTGAGTAGCAAATCCAAGACCTTCAGCCCTACTGATGAATCATACACACAATGATTTCAGATGTCGTAAGTGAAGTTGTGCCTTCAAATAATTCATTTAAAACTTCGTACATTATACACAAAAGACTGTGTTAAAAATATGATGTTGAGTTTTGAAGTCAAACTCACAAAAACACATCTAAGGGAAGTATTAATTTTGCCTACAAAACCTGTTTCATTCCAACCACTGGCTGGATTTCCTTTCATCAGGGAGTAGTGAAGGGGTCTAGATGTTGCTGAAACAGCTGAATGTCTTAGAAGACTTTGGAGTGGAAAATGCAGTCTTAGAATTAAGGGTAATGTGGGAACAGGATTTTTCTTCCTTATTTGCTTCCATTTGCTGAAGTCTGTAGGAGACTAGAAAAAGGCTTCCTAAATGTTATCTGTGCCTCTCACTGCCTGAAACTCTGACATGGGAAGTAGCTCAGGCTGATGTGAAGAAGTTTTCACCCTCTGTGACTTCAAGAAAATCAAGAGCAGCTGTGCTTTGAGCCCAGAACTGCTGCAGAAGTCCTAAAGGAAAAAAAAACAACCCAGTTTGAAACACTTCATCCAAGCAGCTCAACTATTTGATTTTCAGCTTTCTGAGTCCCAGCTCTTTACCCAGAGCATACTGCTACATCACCACAGTACACTGCAAATATCACTTAACTTTGTGGGAGCCAATGTAGTCGTGCTGAGAATGAAAAACCCTGGGAAGAGGAATAGGGAGCTCGTTAATAAAAACCTCTTCTTCAGGGTCAGGCTTCAACATAAAAGGGGTCTCAAATTTTCCCCAGTGCCTTACCCACTCTCCTGGAATACAGTTCATTCTGCAACTTTTGTGATCTTGGAACAAAGTCAAGCTAGGTGCTGTGTAGAAGTCTGGTGTACAAATTTATCTTCATCATCTCTTCCTGTCCCACAGGATTAAGAGCAGTGTTGCAACAGTACAAATGAGTGAGGAGCAGACACTGTCGCCAAAAATTAAATCCAAGGTGGCACTAGCCCCTGGCAAAGTCTTCTCTAGCCTTTTTCAGTCAGTCAGACATAGTCGTTAAGGGAATGCTTTTTGGGATGTGTCAAATACAATCTCAAAAATCTCCTTTCTGATGGGAGTTTTAGGTTATAAAAGTTAATGCAATGCAGATAGCTGAGTTGAACGGGCTGTTTCCCAATAGACTCTGGTATAAAAAGTGTTGCATTATGTAAAGTTTGAATCACAGCTTTCTCAGCAACTGCTTGGTACAGACCAGGTTTCTATCTCATGAAAAGCAATGAAAATAATAAGGACAGAAGGCTAAACTTCCTATGAGAAGGCCTGGCAATAAGAAGGGATTTTGAACCTTTTTTTTAATTTCCATTAGAAAGTATACAATCAAAATGAAAGCTAGAGAATAATTTCATTATTGCTCCCTCTTTGTTTAAAAAAATGCATAAAGTCAGACTGTCTGGCTAGCACATTATGAAGATATTAATGCAGTCAAAAAAAACCCCCAAAACAAACAAACAAACAAACAACAAAAAAAGGGATTTTTCTATCTGGAAACCTGATGCGTCACTCCTTCAGCTTTGTCCCTGGGGGCATACCATGGGAATTCCCAGTCTTGGGCCCCTGTGGCTCCCAGCCAACCCTGCCACGGAGGCTGTGCTTTCAGACTGGGATGTTGCTGTGCTGCAGGGGTGGGAAATGAGCCTTCAGTCTGTTCACTGACAGGATGAGATTGGGTCTGAGAGGGCTGTGTAAAGAGTCCCACAAACCTCTGTCAGCACCATAAAGAAGCAGGGAGTCTTCTTACCTCCTGGAGAGGAGAAAAAAATTAGACAAACTTTTCCTGAAACAACAACAAACCAAATACTTTTAGAGCTCCACAACATATTTTGCTTTAGCTTCTTTCATTGAGTATTTGACTCGTTCAGGGCTCTCAGAGCTTCATGGCTGGTTGGGTCAGAGGGGTACGTGGGATTTCAACCATCTCCTTTGAAGTAGGCACAGATTTAACAGGTGAGGGAATGACAATCATTTAGTTTTACAGCTACAATCACACCTCTCAGTGTGCTTGGTTGATTTGGTACCCCAAATCTTGGGACACAGTTATGGCCACATGGTAGTTCAGCCCCTGGCTTCAGGCAGGAACTGCACCTGCCCATACTGGTTTATGTGGGAAAGGTCTGTGCAGCAGGAACTGAAGTATGAAGGGCCAGATCTTGGAAACCTATTGGAAGTGTTTGTCTTCAAAAGAGCTCCTCTTTCTGTTTGCATGGCATTTTCAGCACACCATTGACTAATGCACCCTGCTCCTGCCCACACCAGCCTAATGGATATTTGGGTTTGGTCCACAGGTATGTGCACTATTTTCATGTCCACCTATTCCAATTCTCAGCAGGGTAAAGTTTAATAATTCTTTTTTTCTGGTGCTATTTTGGGGGGGAAGAAAGAGTCATTCTGTCATTGCGTGCTCCAGAAAACATGAAAGTCTCTAAGGAGCCCAGGCTTCCTGTTACCAATGCCTTAAACTTTGCCCCACCTTTGGGAAGCACAGGCAGCTAGTGGAAGAATGTCATCCACTCTAACAATTGATTTTCTTATGTACAATAACGTCAGACCTTTTAAATAAAAGGCTGACCCGTCTCCTTCTAAAATAATTCATCTGTTTTATGGAGTGTTGTTCTGATTATATACAACTCCCACAAGAAGGGAAGTACCTTTAAAATAAGGACTATTCAGTACTAGTACAGGATTTCCTCTTGTTGTTGATAATTTCCTCTTAACAGAAGAAGCAATGAATCCCAGAGAAATTCAAAGGGGCAATCTACAGACAGTTAGGCATCTACATTATACGGGAACATTGTTCAATCACATTGATGTTTTCCTGATGAAGTAAAAACCAGATATACCTGCTGTGCAGCATGTAAAGGAGTTCCTACATCACACACCTCAGTTGCCTTTTCTACATTTTAAATAGCTATCCAATCCCACAAACTTTCACATAATCCCCACTGAACAGCAACAGATGACAATTTTTCTCAGTTCACCTTTTGCTATTCAAATCCAGCCTCTGAAATGACCTCTGTTCTTAAAGAAGTCAGGCTTGGTTACAGTAAGAAGCAATATTACCAAGTCATTATCAGCACTGTCTACAGCAGATATATAGTATGAAACAAGTTAACAGCTCTGTGTTCTGTCTACCAGATGTCCCTTATCTCAGAAGGAGGCTCCATACTCACTTCACTAGAAGAGCTAATTTTATGCTACTGGTCAGAATGTGCACCTGCCCTACTCAGGCAATGGTGAAGGACCTCATACCTATGTAAATGGGTAAGCCATGCCCAAAAACACCATACCAAAATCCAGGAGCCAAGTGGCTGCACGAGGAGCTAGGTGGTAACTGCTGATGAAGGCTGAGGAGGGATTTATCAGAGCCTACCAGTCATTAGGTGCTCTTGTCAGTCATCCTGATGTACTCAAATTCCCTGTTAAGTTGGGTCAAGCCCCCTCTCATGCTTTAATTCCTCAACCTCCTTACACTTATTGACCAGACTGTACAAATGCAATCAGTAAACCATGCTGTGCTGCATTTTTATAGCAAATAAGTCCACCTTCCCCTGATTTTTCCCTAGCCATTGAGATGACCCCTCAAATTCAATGAAGACATTCACACACATTTTTTGCAGCACCTTACTGTTTCTATGTTGCTTATCTGATTCTGGCTTACTGAGCAAAGTTATGAATACCAAGTATTACCTTCCCCTCTCTGAATCCTCTACATACTGGCATGCAGCTTATATTTTCATCTGATGTCAGGTATTTCCATATCTTTGCCACAGGCAATGCAAACAATGCATCTCTTCATTCGTCTGTTCACAGCCTGATCTTGCAAATCAGCCTTCCTTCCTTCTCCTGCCATTCTCTCACAGAGCTGTTTCACCAACTTTTCTACTCCCAACTTCCTTTTTTCTGTGAAAGTGCTGCAAAACAGAGAAATGCACATACGTGTTTAACCTGTTTCTAATGCCTGTGCCTCAACTTTACAGCTTACCTTGGAAAAATACAAGCCAGTTGAAAAGCTCCAAGAAGCCTTTTCAATACAGAGAGAACAGTGTGGTCTGCAGAGGCCTCCCAGTGCTGAGGCTGCCCCAACGAGCAGTAGTGCAGAAGATGTGCAGAAATGGTTCCAGTTATTCCCCCCCACACTTTTCCTGAAGCGAGCAGCCTGGAAAAAGACTCTGAAACAGTCCAAGCAATGCAATGTCGATAAGGGCTTTATAAGCAGAGCAGAATATCCCCAGTGCTCAGCTATCTTGAGCACTTAGATAAGCCCCTCCTGCATTGTACAGTTGTGTCACATGATTTATTGAAGAAAAAAAGAAAAAACAGCTGGAAGAGAACCTCTGTCTACAGACTTCGCTGGGAAGGCTTGGGGAGGCTGCACATAGCATGGGTCAGAGCAAGGCAGTTTGGTCCACTCCTTCAAGTTGCATGAATAATCAGTAGAATTTTCTAGACAAAAAGTTATGCGGGACCAGCTGGAATAAGAGAGAACATCTAACACCTGAGCACTTCCTTAATGAAAGCTTTCTCCAAACATTTCAGACTACTAAAGACACCTACAAGCATTTGTATCTTACTAGGCACTGGAATTTCAACATTTATTAGCACAGTCAAGCTACCATATTGCAAGCATGAGTCAATGCTCACATCTTCTGGCTCCAGAAGAAAGGGACTGTTCTAATTTTTATTTATAAGCTGGGCAAGTGGAGAGTGAGGTGTTCAGTTACAGGCAAAACACACACAGACCCTATGAGGCCAGGTATGCTGGTTAATACATGGACATATTGGTGCCTTAACTTACTGAGTCACAAGTACCACAATCCATCTCTGCAACCTTTCATTTAAGGCCTCAGGAAAGGGCTTTGTAAATAATTTTTGTTGCCTTCCAGCACAAAGCCCATGACCTCTACGTTACTCACTTGAAACTTCCAGCCCAACGTAGAGTGCGTTAAAATTTAAACTGGGAGTTTCTGGCAAGAAACATTTGTGAATATACACACAATATAAAACAGGAAGAAGGATTTCAGTTTATCTATGCTCACTTGGGCTTATTTGTTGCCTGGGAAAAAAAAAAAAAACCTGGCAGTCTTCCCACCACTATGCAATAGTCTAGGAAGGCTCCTGTCACCTGGGGACTCACATGCTGATGTGTGAGTGAAGAGAGCAATAGCCAGGATTCATGGGGTTTTCAGCATGATCCTAATAAACTCTGTCATGCTACTAGTGTTAAGACAGGAGCACTGAACAGAAAGTGTCTTAAGAACTACTGACAGCTTCTTTCCAAAAGCTAAAAAACGTCACTTTCATCAGCTATTCCTTTATGCCAAAACACAGAATGGATTTCCAGGTTTGCATCTGGTTTTGTGCAGTATTTACCAGCTTTTTAAATTTATTCTGCATTTAAATCCAGATTCCTTGATAGGGGAAGATAATATTAGCTTATATGAAACTGCACATCATCTTACTTCCCACACAAAGCTTTAGCCTGAGGATTTCCAGGTGAACACATTTCATCCAGAGCAATTGAAGGTAGTTGGGGGTCATGGGATCAAGTCACATATGCAGTTCCTTTCTTCCCTGGCATCCCTCTTGTTACGCTTGTGCTCCTGAGTTGCTCTTTTGCAATAGGGTAAACAAGTAAATGTTTTGAGCTTAGGAGATATTTGTTGCCTATAGACGCAAGCTTATTTTGCCTTTCTCAGTTTGTCTTTAGAAGCATCCTAGAGGAAAGAAAACTAGCAGAACATCTCAGAACTGTAGTTTTTGAGAAAAAACAGCATTTATCATCAATACAGATAATTTCCAACTACCACTGTGTGTTGAAGAAAGGAGACCAAGCACTGCCATACCTGTTTCACAGCTGGCAAACCAGATATGGATCAAGTGATTGCCAAGCCAGAAGTACAGTTAGCAGCAGAAGAAATAATACACCCCTGGACTTACAACTCTGCTGTTTCAGCTTCTGGGCCACGCTTTTCCTTTTTGAATTAATGTTTTTTGTGATTCCCTAGAATTCATTCATTTCTTTCTATGATAACAATCAGTAGATTTTGCGTCCCTAAAAATTAATAGTGAATTATTGAAAAAGTTGAATAAAATTAGTACTTTTCATTAATACATTTGTCACTGGTAATGGAAAGACAGTGGATATAGAGACAAACACCAGCAGCTAAACTTTTATTGCACTCTGCTTCTGAAGTCCATTCAAGGGTAGGACAGTGGGACAAAAATAATTATAGGGGTCTTTCTACACAAAAGAGCCAGCTATTTAGAGGGAGGCAAAGTCATTTGAATGTCAATGAAATAACCATTAAAAGGCTGAGAAGCATTGCCATTTATTAAAAGATCTAAAGAATAGTTGCATGCACTATAGCAATCTTCTAGGTAGGAGTTGTTAATTTGCTATAAAAACCTGTTAGGGACAGGGCAGAGCATAATTAAACAGGAGACAATACACACAGTGAAAGGAAACTGGATTTGAAATTTTACAGCCTCTTATTTCAGGTTTCTACATGAAATACTATGCTCTATAATCTCTCCTTAATAACACCTATGTATTTCTAGCTCCCACAGTGTTTTGCATTTCACTTCTAGCAGTGGTCTACAGCCTCGGGAGGAAGGTAAAACAAGGTTATGCACTTGAATGCTCTCCCGCTCTTTCCAGCCTCACAGCAATCCTTCTTCCGAGAAAGCCTCTCATCAATGCCACTCCTTAATTGGCCCGAGAGCCCCTCTTTAAACAAAGCTCTCGTCTCCCACAGGGCTAAGCTCTTTCTGCTATTCTGGCAGAGCTAAATCCAGACAAGGATGTGCCATTTACCAACACAAGTGTACTATAAATTCAAATGCACAGGAAAGAAGTGAAGTACTTCCAGAAGTTGTTGATGTTCTGCAGGTAGAGATTTGCAGGTAGGATGAACTGCATCTGGAGAAGACCTATCTACCTGTAACCCTGACAGATTGTTACTTAAAGAAAAAGTGTTAGACACTAGTGGTATGACTTAGTAACACATACAGGATCAGGTGGAGACTTTGGGTAGATTCTGCACTAACAGACTTACTGTGAGCTAAACCACACTGAAATGTACAAAACTTTGTTACAGAGCTACAGGACAGAATAACAATTTCATGAATTAGACAGAAAACAACTCTGCATTTGTAAAGATGATCCCTTTTTAATATTAATACAAATCACCAAGAATGCTCAAGTGCAGCACAGCTTTAACCTCTTCTTTAGCAGACACCCTGGTATCTTCACTGTCTGCCCACATGCTGCTAGGCACATAAAAGTGATGTGCAAAACAAAGCCTACATTTTCCTTCCCTCAGCTGTTACTCTGAGGCACTATGGTTCTTCATGTACTCAGCTAGCATAGCTATGTATGCCATAATATCAGAGAAAAGAGTAAATACAAATGCCCATGGCAAGACTAAGTAGTAATGGTTTGACGTCTCCCGTGATATCCAGAGGCATAGAATTCTCCACTGATATATACCAGACAGGCATGTCATTTAAAATACTTTGTTCTTTCACCTTTATTTATCCACAGCACAGATACAAGAGCAGGCAAACCCCATCTGATGGAACTCCCTCAATAAACCTGTTCAGATTAAGATTCTCATGAAACCAAACAAAATATACATGTACATGCACACACTCTCACACACACAAGAACACAGCAGAGCCCTTACAAAATGAGCAGTGGCACTGAACTGCACCTAAAAGTAAAACGCAATAGAAAAATCAGCTGGTTAGGATGCATCTGTTAAGCAACAAGGCTGTGCACTGAACGGGTTCCCCGGTACCATTCCATTGCCTATTTAAATACCATCATTATTCATTTCATGTGAAAATATGAAGCTCACAGAAGAGTCTAATCTCAGATACCCAAGAATTCAGGCTAATAGAACAATTACTCCACTGTAACTCAAAGCAGGATCTGGCCCTATGGAATGAATATGCATATGACCAGCTCTGGCTGGAAAACTACTGCAGATGACAGATAAACTTGTCTTAACTTCCCCAGCAACTAAACCCACCACCAACACACTGTGCAGTTTGGTCTTTTGCACTCTCCCTCCTCAGACTGCTCCTTTTGGTGGAAGAAATAATGTAGTGGTTGTGAGATGTAAGTAAATGTCCACTAGGGACTAAAATAAGACCGCCAAATACACCAAACCACTGCAGGAGAAATACTAACTGGGCTCTTAGATAAAGCTGGTCAAGCAGGTGCATCTGATTTGTCAACGCTTTGCTCAGAAATATAAGACTGAAATATAGTTTACAAAAAGAGTAATTCTTTATAGAACATCTCGATGTCAAAATACTAACAAAAACACAGCTTATTAATGCTGAGAAGAGTGGTCTTGGAAAAATTAATAACAAAACTATGCTATCACTAACATTAATAGGTGATATCTCTTCATAAGAAGCCAGTCTGGTGTACTCAGGAAAACTCACTTGACTCAAACTGTTTACAAAAGTGACTTAAATGCTCAGCAGAGATCTAACACAAGTGTTAACAAACCACTACTGTAATTTTATTTTTGGACAACTTCAGCAACTATTAAAAAAAAAAAAAAACACCTGTTAATACAAAAATGTAGAAAACAAAAAGAAAAATCCAATGAGACAGTTTTTAGACAATCTTGGTTAAGGTGAAGCTGTACCTTTGTCCCAGTTACTAAGAACGTCAGTTTTAAGGGTGGCATAACCCAGCTCAGCTAGGTTTGTAGGCTTTCCCACCCTTACTAAAGAGTTAGTTCTTAGAAGGCGCCAATTTCAGTCCCCCAGGGTCTGTATGGTTTGCTAAGGGTTGCTGACTGAGTTGGCGTAGACGGGCTCAGCATGTTGGGGGACAGCAGATGAAAGGAGCCAAACGAAAAAGGGAATGCAGACAGAGATGCCACGGAGGAGAGAAGTGGAGGAGACAGTTTGGTAGTAGATGTGACCACAGGGAGCACTGGTCCAACGCTGCCATTTGGGGGCACTCTGAGTGAGGAAGTTTCAGCATGTGGGGCAGCAATTCTGGTCTGGTGATGTGGTTCTGTAGAAGATGCTGCAGTACTGGTATTACCATGCCCATTTTGAGCCAGCAGCAACGGGTGAGGTATGTGAGGATGATGTCCAAAGGCATTGCCCCAAGGAATGTGTCCAATGCCAGTGTGTGCACTACTTGCTGCTTCCCGTTGAGAGGCGTAGTTATTGAGATGAGACACAAGTCGCACTCGCAGAGGATCAGAGGCATCCAGACCCTCTATGATACTCAGGTATCGAGCAACTTCAGCCAGGCATTCTCGAAACCCTAGACTCCGATAGTCCATAGCCAAAGCATGAGCATCAAAATAACCTAAGAGAAAAGAACAAAGAATGGAGTCTTAAGATGCTGTTTTCTAGTTATTGTCTACAAGTAGCCTTCCTGCTCCACCCTCCCCTATAAGCATATTTCACTTGGATGTGGTTAGTATTCCCAACCACAGACTAGCAGCCAAGCTCCTTTTTTTTTCCTTTTTTTGTCTAACAAGCTTTTCTTTTATATCTGTGCTGTGATGCTGCAAGTCCCAAGACCAGTCACAAACTGCCATTTTTAAACTGGAATTGCTCACTGCCACTAAAGTATTTTTGTTCTTTCCATGTCTCCCCTGTGCAAGCAAAACCACAGCACAATGAAATTCATTAGAAACACAAGTCCTAACTTATCAGAGGGGACTTAAATAGGCAAAATACTTCCTTCCTAAAAGCGTCTTTCACCATTTTCGTTAGTTCTTTTCACCACTTATTTCATCCTGTATTTTTGTCTAGTTCTGTTCTGAACTTTCAGAAAGTTAGAGAAACAAACATTAGACAACAACAATAACTACGTTTTCCAAGGTGCCAAAAGCTGATTCACTTCCCAGTGCTGACACATTGCTAGAAAGACACGCAGTCACTCTCCTCTGGAACAACCCGGAGCTAACAACACAAAACCCTTCAGTGCCGCAAATCTTGTCAAGTAGGTGAAAACCCCAAATTCCTGATGAAACGTGAGAGCTGCCATCCACTTTCACCACGCACACCCAGTGCTGGGGAACGCGCTCCCCTCACAGCAGCCTCTCTGCAGAACTGTCAGGCACGAAACTTTACCTTTCCCGCCTGCTGTATGCAGCATTTTCAGGTGATCGACAGTCATCTGCAGAATCTCCGCTTTTTCCAGCTTGGCCGATCCCTAGGAGAGACGGGGAAGGACGAAACACTTTAGGCAGCACCCGAGGGGTTACGGAGGGGGCGACGCTGCCGGCGGGAGGCGAGGGGCGGCAGCGCGGAGGGCGGCCGGGGTACCTGCTTCTCAAAGGCGCTGGGCACCAGCCTCCTCAGCTCGGACAGGCTATTGTTGATGCGGTCGCGGCGGCGCTTCTCGATGATCTAGGGCAGAGAGCGGGGTCAGGGCGGCCGGGCCGGGCTGCGGGAGCCGCGGCCGGCCGGCGGGCACTCACCCCTCGGCGCCGCTTCCTGGCCAGGATCTGCGACGTGGTGGAGGGAGACATGGAGCCCGCGGCCGAGCTCAGGTTCCTGCGGGGAGCAGCGGGACACCGGTCATCGCGGGGGCTCGGGGGGATCGGGGGGATCGGGAGGGAGGGAGGGAGGGGGCGCCGCGCAGCCCCACCGTGCCCACCCTGCCCGCGCCCACC